>JTDE01003251.1:67810-83920 GCA_014338405.1 Paragonimus skrjabini miyazakii | reverse complement strand
TAGCTTAGCATATAACTTCAGCACATTCCTTCAGAGGTCCGCTTACTGTGGTGGACTTCAACCGGACAAGTTCTTCGAAAACGGCACAGCTCTTAATGAGAGTAGACGGAACAGTAGGAAAAGGAGACCTTATGGGAACCAAGAATGAATGGTCCGTTGTCTCGCAGAACTTACGATTGAGTTCACCGGCGTGGACAGCAAGTTTCTTGGCAAGAGACTTCAATCCACTCAGTGTCTACATTATTTTCTAGATTTGATAACAGTCTTTGTTATACAGTAATGTGCGGCCGTGTATCGAGTTAACTTGTTTTTATTCATAACTGAGGGACTTTAAAATGCGTTTCATTGATGAATAATCGTATGATTTATAAGTCTTTTCGTTCTTCCTACGAAGTCTTTCGACGTACGAGGAAGAAAACCTATCTACACGAATATAAGAGTAGTTTACTAAAGGCAACAATTATCGAAGTAGAGATTGAGATAGACAGTCGACTGATCACAGCAGACAGACGAGTCATCCTAAACAAAAAAGGTCAGGTCGGATGAACTTATGATTCCCATAAATCTACAACTATCGCGAAGAGAAAATCGATGACTGATTCTCCGATCTCCACAACGAGTGAAAATCCTATGTCATCTCTTCCTACAAACCATGGGAGAGGACTTCACAACAGTGACTAGAGTCACCCCGTGGAACGCACCTGGGAACTGTAATGAGCTGCACGTTGTTACGGCAGGCTAAACAGGGATGTGCCTTCAGACGTGTGGGAAAGATTAGTGTTGTGTAGATTGAAGGTAGTAAGAAAAGTGATATCAAATCTTGTTTAAAAAAAGTTCGAGATGACTTCCTGAAAGCTGTTGTCACACGGTCGTGCATCTGAAAATCAGTATAGGCGCATGAAATCCGACCTATACTGCTACCTTGGCGAGGTGGTCGGGCTTGTGTACTGTTTTGATCCGGTGGGCTATTCTGATTAGCATTCCGGTCCTTCCAGGTGCAACCTTGTCAGACAGGCCAAAGGGGAGCAGTCAGACGAAAAGCAGTTACACTCACAGGATTGTATGTCGTACTACTGACCGTAACGTTCTCTGGAGCTGTCTTCTCCGCAAGGGAGTACCAGGAAAATACGGGAACCACTGTATACTCACTCTACAAGCAGGGTGAGAGTTTATGGATACCTGTCTCGGGCGTTCATCACATCTAGTGGTATTCGTCAGGGGTGTCCGGTTTCTCTCTTTCTGTTATTATTTGGTAATTTAACATAACCTGTCTGATAACTTCTTCAAACGTGGATCTCCGTCAGCTGAACAAAAGTGCCAGATGGAAAAGGAACGACGGGATTGTTATGCAATGCAGTTCACGAAAATGACAGTTCATGTCTTTGATATGTGACAGAATGAGAAAAAGATTGATGTAAGTCACTAAAAAGAGAAGTAAAACTTTGTTCTGGGCATTATAAAACATAAAAGCATTGAAAGTTGTTGAGATTTTCGTTAAACACAACTATTTTAAAAATGAGTTTGAGTGATCATGTTAATGAA
The DNA here is from genome assembly GCA_014338405.1 of Paragonimus skrjabini miyazakii. NCBI lineage: Eukaryota > Metazoa > Platyhelminthes > Trematoda > Plagiorchiida > Troglotrematidae > Paragonimus > Paragonimus skrjabini miyazakii. Next base: position 82,378 of record JTDE01003251.1, on the reverse strand, counting down.
CACAAAATCTCTTTCAAAAAGCGTAGATCAACCTGTAAGAAAGCACCATAACAGACGTGCAATAATACGATTTATAGGGAATTTAAATGTTAAAAGAACCTAAGAAATCTCATGTACGTTTGAATTTATGTTGGATGGTAAGTAGGAGTACTGATTGTAGATAAGATTTTGAGACAAAGTGCAATAAGATATAGATTCATTACGTTGTCGATATCTGGTTGTGAGATAAAACAACTCACAGGTGCTTCACAGAAGGAAGCCTGAGAATAGTTCCTTAGTCAATAAGGATAACTATGTTTACTTTAATTCTTATTAAGATGATATGTAACCGAGTGACTTAAAAACATCAAACATGGGGAGTGAAAAACAAACCAGCTGGTCATCTTTCAATGATCGTTCCAAAGAGGCTACGGATGTGCAATAAAATCCTCCAACTGTAATATCATATAGATGTTTGGAGAGAAAACACTTTACGGAGAAGGCATTCTGTTCACATAAGCTGGTTTCAAACAGTAAATTAGTCAGTAGTGAAGGTTCGAGAATTTAAGTTATTTCAAAGTAGAACACCACCCACACTTGATCGCAGTCTTCGCATTCAGATAAGCCTTTTGGCTAGCCCACTTCGAAAGGAAATACTAGACTCGAGTTTCGCTCTTATTGTGGGGGATTGTCAGGCAGGAAGTGCGAGCATTCCAGCTCACGGCGGAATACCCCAACGCAGTGGGAGGTGCGTTCAAAAACCCACGGTGAGCGAATGGAGAACGGCGTGGGCGACTGGATAAGTCATCGCTCGACCGGATCGGACCAACGGGCGAGACGTGGCAGCCGAAATAGAATGAATGACCAAATTGAAGGTGTGATTATTCCAACACTGTCAGGAATATCTCAACACAGCTGTGGATTACGGTCAAAGCTCCCGGTTGATAGACGGAGGACAGCACGAGCGATCGGACAAGCTATCGCTCAGCGAAATCGGATCAACGGCCGAGGAATAGCAGGCAGAAAACCCCCGGGTAGAAGGCGCCAATCACACACCTAAACCGGGTAGAAGTGCACACGACGTGCGAGCGGAAACTAGGGGGTGTTGTGGACTGGAATTGTGATTCAAAATCGCGAGCGCTCGTGTGGCATGGTAACTAGCGAGTTGGACAATAAAGATTGTGCTTTATTGGACGCCTTTTCGCTACATTATTAGAGCTCATCAGTAGTGCATATCCTTGTCCGGATCGGAGTTTACACTCTGACCCTCGTGCTTGTGAGACCGGACAATCTTCGTTGTCTGGATCGTATCTCGATATCCTAACCTGTATGTGGACACACTGTTGCACGGTAAAAAAAAATATAACATCGAATAATTTGTTTGTTTTCTCCATCCTTTAACTCTACCGTCTGGCTCTTCATCATTATATGAGTATTGTGCAATTTTTCTTACGAACTGCAGGCTAGTGTCATTCTATCATGTGCCTTCTTTTAGAGATTCTATAGTATTTTAAGTTACCAACAAAAGCCTTGATGAAATTGCACCGTTACTGATGAGCATGAACTTATATTGATGGTTCTTACAACGTATCGTGAATATGTCAGACTTAGTCTTACAAAGTAGTCTACTTATTGTGTAACACTCATTAAGTTTGGATTCCATAAGATTAAACTGCCTTCCTTCTGTCCCAGAAACAATTACCTCGAGGATAGAAGCATTTTTGTTGTACTCTGAAGTTAACTGTTGTTGATCAAACGTGGTTCACTATCATCAGCTCAGGAAGCATATTATCCGTGACTCACTAGTTCGAAGTACGGTTTGTGGCGAGGATATTCTCGCTGTAATTTGTTAAGTTATTGACGATACGAAGCAATTGTTTCACCAGTCAAACACTTTTACCCTGTCATTTTAATTCACGTCAAGCTGGCCAAGGAACAGAACACTTGAACTCCATCACCCAAACTAGTAACTATGTCAAAAGTCGACTAAGTCAATATTGTTGGGACGACAGTCTGAAAACCTTGACCACAGAACATTCCAAAGTGCAATACTCACCGGGGTGTAAAAACTATGCATCAGTTTTCAATCCGGGACGAGCAGTAGGACAGGCCTAACTTGATCATGGCGCCCTCCAATGTACTGCACACCGGTGGAGTGCCATAATCCATCGAAAATCGTATGAACCCCCAGTGCTGGTTTGACCGAAGAAAAAACTGGACCCAATCACTTCAATCGATATTCGTCTTATCACACTTATAAAAATTCAAGGTTGCCAACCATGCGTAAAACCGTCTGAATCTCATTTATTCATTAACCCTATCAACACGTTATCACATACCGGTCAGCTCTCATGTAAACACAGCACATACATACACAAATACACCCCTGATGAGAATGACCGAAAACATCTGTTTGCAACCTTAACTTGCTACACTTAGCGGAACAGTGGGATATCGCGATCATGGTCGTGAGATGTTTCCACGTATGCGTGCACGCCAGGTGTAACATCTCTGATTGCGGTCGACAGATTGTTTACGAAAGTACGCCACCCTGTAAACAACACATCGAAGACCAATTCGAAGTGTTAGCAACTATACACTTACATCAATGTGTGAGTGAGATTTCAGTGCAGGTGAGACAATGAGGCCACGTCGGCTGGCTCATTGCCACCAAGTCGATCAGGTGAGGATTAGTGTTCAACCTTATCTGTCCGCCATGTCAACATTACAGAGAATGGCATCGCTTTGTTCCATCATGCAATGGTCAAGAGTGGCTTCTTGAATAACTTCATGAATTGATTATTCACTTATGGCTGTTAATAATCAGTCATTCATCAGGCCATCATGGACACTTCCATTTAGTGAAAACGTCTGAAACACATAAAATACCATTTCGTAAGTAAGTGAATGTATGTCTGAGCATCGATCTTTGACTAAGCCGGATTCTTCATTGCAGACAATGTAGACAAAATATGGTTAACTACGATTTAGCAACTTAGGACGACCTTCTTGTTTTTGCATGACTGTCGAAGGTATAACAGGGCTGTTTGCCTCCATCATGCCTGAGTAGATCAATGCGCTTTTTCCATACCACTAGACAACTGCGCGATAGCGTATATATTCTAGTCATTCTTTGCTACGCACAGAAGGGATTAGGACTAGTCAATAAGTCACTGTCGACCGACTTGATCTCAGAAAGGTGTAGCGTAATGACACCAATGTTTTAATTGCACTGGGATCGTACACGTAAGATAACATGTGCACCAGTACTAGACCTTGGAAATGACCTTTCTTTTACCCCGGAGAATGTATCACGGCCGATGCGGGGTGGGCGGTAATGCTCTTGTGTACTGGTAAATTCCGGCTAGATTTTTCAAACAGGCGTCAGCGTAAAGGCCATTCCACGTTGAAGAATAAGGTGTATCACGTGTTCGTATACAAAACCGGAAGTCTGCTTTTCAACGACGTGCACGAGTTATCTACTTCTGATAATCGTTGCCTGCGTGCGATGGAGAATCACGTAGGCACTAATGACGTACGGCGTTCCACTTGATCAACTAAGTTGGCTCTGGCACATTTTATGTACTCCTACACAACATACAGTATTTCGCTCAATGGAGTCACTGGAAAGGATAGGTCGGTAGACAGCTTTGGGCATAAGGGGATTTACATCAAGTTTTGGTATACAAAAACTGTTGTCTGTTGTTGACCGGATATGTTGTAAACGATGATAGGAGTTTATGTGCTTGTTTTTATGGCCGTATTTATTTCCATTAGAGCTATTTTTCCAAAAGAAAAACAGAACAAACAATCCTACAAACCACGATGAAAATTAAAAAATCGCGTACAGTGGAAAACTGCCGAAGAATATCGAGTTCTTATCAAGCAGCCCAGGCATATTCCACTTCCGTCTAGCACGCTGATCTGATTTACCGTACCCCATATGCGCGGTATATTGGTATTTTCTCATTTTCTGACGTTAAACTAGTATAAGATCTATTGCTACTTAATTCCGGAGTGCGGTTTAGACAACCTTTCTAGACATCTACGGTGAGAGGTGCCAAGCTCCACCAGATTCTGAGTGAATCAACCACCAACAAGAGAAAACGATTTTTATACTTCACGGATTGACTAACTATCTCTGTAGACAATAATAATAAAGGATTAAGGAACATCACTCAGCTTGAATCGGAACTGGTTGTCGTAAATCAGTTATCAGCGCCATTGTTTCACATCTGGCTAGCACCAACCATCGTATAGACATCAGCAAAGTATTCCAGGTTGTCTACAGAGTTGCGAACACTCAACCAAAATTGCTATTGGATTACGCAACCCTAACTTGTGCTCTCAAAAGAAATTTGTTCAGTCCTTGAAAATTCCGTGGCCACAGATCAAGCACATCTAGTCTAATCACACACAAACATTCGACCCTGACCGTGTGACGTAACATCCAGTTAACGTACGGCCTGGACCTAACCAATTGGTGTGTGCGTCGTCTAGTATTAACCTTTATTGTCACTCATGAATAGTCACTTCTTGCTTTTTGCGCCTTGTCTTATGACGTCTTGATGAAACCTATGTAATTGTATTGACTTTAGAAGGAATTATCGAAAACAATTGTTCGTCATATGGTTACTTTTTATATTATGACAATCTTCCGACAATAATAGAGTACACAAATGAACATCAACGTGATGTACATGTGCTTCATATCTCAGACACCTTCTTGACCGGATCGGTCAGACCGAGAAAAGGGGGTCATACAGTGTGCACTCGGTCGTATTTCGACACCCGTTGAAGAAAACGGTTGCTGCAGCAGAGTAACACTTGATAGTAGGGTTGTTTGCAGTCCAAGCATGTGTCGCGCGACCAGCCACGTTTTCTGCGAACGGAGACATAGGTGCGCTTAAACCCACACCCTTTGTCACACGTGCGAGCGTTACCCGGTGGCACAGCGAAACGATGGCGGCGCACGTTTTCGAAAAATATTCGACGCGTGAACAAGCTATTGGTGCACCAAGACCCACATTTAGGACGCTTGTCTGACGCGGCCCTTACCGCAGCTGACCAGTTGTTCGGTGGAAATTGGCATTAGCCTCCGGCATGGCATGTGAGTTAAACTTCATGCGCTGCGTGCTAGGGCCGTCTGAGCCCACTAAGGTAACACGGATCAATCTGTCATCATTAAACCAGACTATCTACAGGTGGAGTTCAGTAGTAACCTAGTAAAGCGGAGGAGTGAAAATGGTTTATCAAACTGAAGCAAGATGGATTAGGGCTATGACATAAATGGAATATCCGGTTCAAATTGCGCACTCAATTAAACCTGTCCAAGCTCCACATGTTGGCATTATCCGCTTCATTACACTTAAACATTACTCGGTACAGTGATAAATTAATATCGTTTGATACGTTCAAGTGTATTTTTATTATATTTCTCCTGTTAACGGAACTAACCAGAAGCACTGTTTTGATTACGTCCCCTGCAACAAGGCCTCTCCCTCAAATATAAATTGTCTAGCACCGATTTGATGTTGGTTTTGTTTTTATGTTAACACGGATTTCACGAGTGTCAAAAATGAATTTATGGTTTAAGTTCAAGGCCCTTTTCGACTTCCACTAATATTATTCACCGTTTTGTGAATTCTACGCACTCATTCATTGAATGCAATGCTACCCAGTGACCTTTACTTGTTATTTACAAAGATTTCAAATTTCCGACAGATTTACGAGGTGATGGTTTGATTATTATGGAATTTCTCGTTCTGATCTCACCACATCTGTTAGGTCACAGTATGATAAAGCTTATGAATTGTCTGCTTCACAGGCACTGTCAGATTGTAATCATTTTTCTTCTTGTGAGCTTTCCAACTTTATGTTCACATCTTCAAATAGTGTAACGACCTCTTAGAACGGCTTAATTTTTGTTGGCATTTTGTTGTACTGTTTAACACTTCCCGATGAGGCATGTTTGTTTAGCTCAATTGTATGCCATATTTCCAATAACGTAGAATTTCTCAACTTTTCAGTTCCGCACGCTACACGCAAGACGTTTGCTGGCTGCACATTTTCTTCTTCCTCGGTCGTGGCAATACATGGAGTACTGCGTTGTTTGTTGTCTTCCGAATAATAGCAAATGGGTAACTCACCGAACCTGGAGTGAAATCTCTGTGAGAGAGTTCTCATAGTAGATCTAGTCACATATCTATATTTATACGCACCCTTATGTATGGTTCACTAACGCTGTGTCTTAATAGTTCGGAAATCCTTTGCAAAACCGAAATACAAAAACGAGTCAATATAGTAGGTTTGATGAAGATTCGGCTACGTAAATATGGAGCTGTATACAACGATTGTTCGGCTTAAATTCACTGGATCAAGTATCCGTAACTGAGAAGTGAACACAGTAAAATTTGATTGCAACAGATACTGATAGCCATTTTACAATATGGTTCTGCCAAACTGGAATCCGATTCTCTCGTGGAGAAACTTCCAATACCCACTCCTTTCCAGCTAACTTCTTTATGCTCGATGTTGAGAATCTCTTGTTTAAGAGCAATCCTTATAGTGTAATGGAACCAGACGCGATCCATACCCGGATCATCAAAAAAGCGGCCTTTGGTTCGACGGTGCCCCTCCATAATATGTTTACACAGGCACTTCTGACTGGTACTCTTCCGGAGGCATGAAAACAGGCCACTGCCACATACATATTTAAAGCATGTGTTCAGCAATCTCTCGCTGGTTATCGGCTGATCCACTTCGCCTGCATTCCATTCAAGATAGTGGAGCGTATGTTAAAACCCGCCATTATTAAGCATTTCTTCTCAAATAATTTCTTCCCATGTACTGAGTATGGCTTTCATCCAGACCAATATAATAATCTTCATAGATAGCCTGGCAGAGGCCGAAGATAATCGCTACACCTCCGACGCTATCTTCTTCGATTTTGCCAGATCTTTCGATCGTGTACCAAACAGTACTCATGTATACAAACTAGGGGCTTATGATATCCAAGTAGAGTTTCTCTGCTGTTACAGTAAAAGAAAACCAGTAATATTTACTCCTACTTTGGACTATTTCTTGTTTTATATTTTCTTTATCGTCTACCTCGGCTTTGATACTATCAGTGGAATCGAATTTTTCGAAAGGTGGTGCTATAAACTTTGTATTAGCGCACAATCTAAGTGTCACTGACCGGTTTTATCACGAAGACCTCCACTCACAAGACTGCTGGTCCTACTTTTCCGAGTTAGGTGGTGTGTGAGTCGAACTACAAGTGGTGCATCGCGAGCCACTTTCTTTGAGGGGTATGCATCCTTTGGTATTGATCACTGTGGCAGACTAATGCGGAACGGATGTCGTCAATCGAGCACTCCCAAGCTTCATGGACAGATACTCTGCTCTTGATCTCCGTCCACTGCTTGTTTTTATACAGCATACTTGCCCGATGGAATCCCGATCAAACTAACACGACGGCTTTTGTAATCAATCCGTATAATCTCAACCATGTGCGGGCCCAAATTTGCAAATAGTTCAAGCCTTATTTGGTAAATATGGCAGCAACCAAGAAAAGAAACTCGGCAACTGTGATGACTGAAACGACAGACGTCAAACGAATACAAGCATTCACGGCTGACAGCCGGGGTATGAAGAGATGCCGGGTTCACATCGTGCTTCACAGAACAAACATACTTAATCATGTGTATGTCGCAAGAGGACAGAATGCAGCATGTACACACTCAGGAGTTTCATAGAAATTAACGGTCGTTGGTCGTTATATAAATGGGTAACGCAAGACACTAATGTGTGTACATGTCTTTTGGCGTTTGTGTTCCCGGACTGTGGTTAATCCGATCACGGCTATCACCAATCATGATTGGCAGTTAGCTTACCGCAACGCGCAGCATTCAAAAATATATCGATCAAGCAAAACAGGTTCGCTGTACAGTTAACGTTACCTAGATAAAAAGAAAGACCGATCTTATCATGGTCACAGTGTATTGTTTTCGAAAATATGGTTCATTGCGCATTCTGTTCATTACCACTGTGGTTTATCCTAACTGATTACCACGCTGACCATGATGTTCAATGATGACCTTTGTTCACTCGTCCCCCCCCCCAGCTTTGCAGCCTACGATGGCAATACTACGATAATGTGATATCCGTCAATGGATCGCAGTTGGTACAGAACTCTTCACATCACGGTACTCCAGTTGATTATCTTGAAACATCCAGGTAGACTTCCACCTTAGTCGCCCGCCCGATACGATGTGTGTCTACTGCCGATTTCAGAAACGACTGTCCATTCAATCTGCTGCTGAGATCGGAACACCGTCTGTCACGTGTGACAGCTTTTTTTCTAATGCCACGTCGACTTTCTGTTCTAGGAAGTTTCGAAGAGTGGTCTAATATTACACAACGAATTTAAGAAATTGCACCTCTATACACATCACATAGTTGTTGAAAAGACCGTCTGAAGGGAAGAAAGTGAGGTACGCCAGTAACAGGTGCTTGTCATGTTTCGATGCGGAGGGAACATTGTTGGTAATTCGTAAGCAATGTGAAACTAACTCTGACAGACCTCCTAACAGCTAAACTGTTTCAACCACTACTTCGTACGCTTGATGGTTTACTACACCATCTATCCAAATTGGATAAACGTTCACATCGAAATTCCGGTCAAATATCTACGCGTGCAACTAGGTAATCTGTTTAGTCATTTGCATTAAAATCGGCAGCGGATTCATGATTGCTTTTATATCATGCCAACCCAGGCCCAACTTGTCACTTTAAAGTGACCAATTGTACCGATAATGTGAACGTCACTCACAGTTGAGCGCAGCCTCTGCATTCCGAATACCAGTAATCAAAATACAGCTTAACTAGCTCAATGATTTCTGATTCCAATTTGATAAGTCCCAATAGTAGGGTCATCGATCGGACAACCTGGGCGTTATTCGCAAGCGAATGTGGTTGAGCATTCACGTACGATGATTCAGCCGTACCAAATGTGAGGTCAAAAACTCAGTGGTCTACACAGTTGTCTCACGAAAGTGTGGCCGGAGTTATAATCCAGGCCGCTGCAAGGATATGCACTACTGACGAGCCCTAACTTGAGTCTAGTTCTTCTTTTAGGAGGGGATTGACTGGAAAGTCTGTTGGAATACAACTGCGATCAGTTGTGAGTGATGTTCAACACTTAAGCCATTAAGTCCCATACTATTTACTTGGTGGATTCCCTATGAGACAGTGGGAAGGGTGGGTAACCGAGTCCAAATGTGAAATTTCCGAGCTCCTGGCGTGGCTTCGTAGCTCAGCTGGTAGAGCGCTTGACGCGTTGAGGCATGATGTTTCTGTCGCAGGTTCGAATCCAGCCGAAGTTCCGACTTTCACAGCTGGGTCTCATCTAAAATACCATTTATCACTAATTTTATTGGTTTCGCCTAATGGAGTGGAACGCAGGCAACTGCCTTTCACTCTCAAATTGAAGGCGTTGTTGACCGGGTGAGGATGGCGGAGGCGCAGACTGACGCAGTCTAGAGCCTCGCACACCGTCGCAGCCGGTTTAGTGGTCGACCAGACTTTGAACAAAGCTCGCCCGGATGCCTAAATGCCGGTCACCCGACCGACGTACCAGTCTCGCATCCAGTCCAGTTACCCGTTGTTGTCGCACGATCTTATCTGTCTTTTTATTGGTCCGTTAATCAAGGTCACTGGAATTTTCCGTTCACCTGAGTGATTACAGACACACGCCAGGCCTCATTAACGGTCGTACCGGCCTGTCCTACACGTCTTAGACCCAGTTTGGATATGTCCATCAATTAGGTTAGCCAGACAGACAGGTGGCAGCGCCGCTGCCGAACGGCATCGCTGCGATTTTGACGGCCTGGGTCTATCTAGGCCGATAAGATAGGAGCGCCTGTGTGCATCTTAACTAGCTGTAAGCAGTTGTTACGCCCCGGTAAGCATGCGAACGGTCGATGTGTCTACGGTTGACTGATCGGTCTGGAATCGCCTACTAATTTTTAGTTTGATTAGCTTGTAATCCTTGTCCTGCACAGGGTAACTTAACGATTGTCCTTCGGATATAAGCCCTGGTGACTCTCGTCCTCGTCATTTTCTCAGGTACACACGTAAGGTGTTTGACGACGGTGACGCCAGAAGGACGAGATAATTTATGCCATTAGAACGACGAGCGTAGACATTCTGGTTTGCTCCGCATTTTCAGCAAGGAAATAACCTTATGGTGTTGAGAACTTGTCACTTAGCCTCTCGAAGTGTTATCTGTTAAATGATAGAACGTGTCTAGTTGGTAAGGCACGTGTGAGCAATGGATGCACGTCTGAAAAGAAACTAAGAGATGCATTTGGCCCACTGGACTAGAATGGATATGTCACACCATGTGTCACTAGATAGCGGATGAGAAGAGCTATCAAACGAAAGAGAATGGCGAGGTCTCTCTCAATACAAAACCTCCAATCAAAAGTGATTGGCGCTCAATTTAAAGTAAAGAACAAAATGGGATCGAGATGCTGGGAAATGTGCATGCCTGCTCTCATAGTTGCATATTAATGGGGTCGGTCCATATGTGGCCATATATCACAGGCTTTTGTTCTTCCAGTGCTTTATAGAAACGGTTATGTGCATTGACCTTTTGATAGCATTTCTGTGAATCAACTAACGACACGTCATAAACTAGTTACACATTGATCCACTACGAAGCCAACCAATAAATGGTTATAACTCTCACAATGCCACTTTGAGTCCGTTGCATTCACTGCTATATTGAAGTATTCGAGGCAACGATTTATCTGGATACATTAGGACAAGCAGTTGCCGAACTAATTAAGTACCATGCTTTACTCTTGACACGAAATAGCGTGATTCGGAGCTATCTCCTACACTAACCGGAATTCAAAAGTCATCGTGAACGGCACAGAAAGGTGTCTCCAGTAAATGGCTATTTTCAAGCCTACACTGGCTACTGCATCTTTGCTGAACGGAATCTTAACCTAGATGACAAACTTACCACGACAGCAGGCACCACCCAGTACTTTAGTAGCGTTTCACTTGACAGGGCCAGGCGTGTGCAGTTCAAAGCAGTTACTATGCAATTAACACCTGCTTCCAAAGGTCTCAGTGCTGACTCGACCGCCATCCGACATTGTTAGTTAGCTCCAATTTGCACTGGTTTCGTGCACGGTAAAATGGCGGACAGGTCGTCTGTCTACCTGATGACGTGAGCTGACGAATTGTTTGTGCGGTAGACAGGCCAGTGACTCAAATCTTTCGTGGTTCGCACGTTGACCCCAATGAGTCACTGTTACCAACATTTTAGCAGTCGCACTCGCTTGGCCAAATTATCCATAGGTTGAAAATCACAATAATTCGATATCATCCAACGAGAGCAAGCAAATCTTCGAACAGAGGTAGATCAAAGCGTCCCGATCTGTATGTGATGGTGTGTGCGATTGCGATTCAGAAACCGGTCAAGTTTTCACACACTATAGATCACTCAATGTCATATTGTAGCGAAAAGGCGTCCAGTAAAGCATAATCTTTATTGCCCAACTCACTAGTTACCATGCCACACGAGCGCTCGCGATTTTGAATCACAATTCCAGTCCACAACACCCCCCGGTTTCCGCTCGCACGTCATGTGCACTTCTACTCGAATTAGGTGTGTGATTGGCGCCTTCTACCCGGGGGTTTTCTGCCTGCTATTCCTCGTCCGTTTATCCGGTTTCGTTGAGCGATGGCTTATCCGGTCTCTCGTGCTGTCCTCCGTCTATCAACCGGGAGCTTTGACCGTAATCCACAGCTGTGTCGAGATATTCCTGACAGTGTTGGAATAATCACACCTTCAATTTGGTCATTCATTCTATTTCGGCTGCCACGTCACGCCCGTTGGTCCGATCCGGTCGAGCGATGACTCATCCAGTCGCCCACGCCGTTCTCCATCCGATCACCGTGGGTTTTTGAACGCACCTCCCCCCTGTGTTGGGGTATTCCGCCGAGAGTTGGAATGCTCGCACTTCCTGCTTGACAGTCCCCCACAATATGGTATGATGGAAAACGTGTAAGCAACGAGCTGTCAGTCGTTACAACCTAAGTCTGGAACTTCCGAGTCGACCGGGTTAGAATCTGCCAAGGTATGATAAGTGGTGCGGCTCGACACCACCAAGTGATTGCGAGCACTTTTCGGACTAAAGTGTATGTAGTATTCACATTTTACCGATAGAGGTAATTCATTCAACCATATCATTCACTACTGATGGCAGACAGGTGTACAGCATATTCATGTAGATCCAAACATTTGCTTCTGAAGTTTAGTTAACCTCAAGAGGTACTGTTTTCTTTGTTTGTGAACCGCTAGTTGATGAACTTTATTGTCAATTTTTCCACTCTTTCCACAAACGGAACCAGATTGTCACGTTGAACTTATGCATATTTTTTAAGAACTTCTATTTCTTTCCTATTTAAGTGATTTATGCGGAAGAGCAACAGATTATGAAAGTACACTGAAATCTGGTTTCTTTTGCTTAAGTTATACTGCACACCCCTTGTCTGTGAAGACCTTCATGAAAAGGATTGGCAGTAACCACCGAGTTCTATGATTTTTCTTTCCACAATCAACCGTATGCAAAGGTCATCTTCATGCTAACACACTGCATTAAAACATCTGGAGGATTGCAAAAACTTTGCAGGTGAAAGTCTTTCCAGTATTTCTTATCACTTCCATTTAGATTGCTCCTATTCATCTACTACATGTCTGTTCAACCCTCTTTATTGTCTTACGTCAGCTTACAAAGTGTTTACCAACACGTATCTTGCTCGATTTTTGTGTGATGAAACAGAAATGCTCTCTCATTATACTAAATGATTATTTTTGATTCTGTCCTAATGCAACTCATGTGTAAAACCTTGTACTTTGACTTGAAGCAGACCACACTATACGACTGAATTTTACATTTTCAACGAATAAGGTGATAACTTGACTTGAAGTGTGCTAACTGAACACTCAGTTCCACTGTCCAAATGCTTTCCATTTTCGAATGAACCATTTCCTTCTTTGAACTTGAATGCATATCCATATACACTAGGTAGGTGCAGTTGTCACGCAGTAGTACACCCTTCAAACAGACTGATAATTTGCTCATACCATCGTCGATCGGTTGATAGACAGACTACTGGTTGCATCGCTGTCAAAGAGTCACCCGTGTAAAAACCCATGCAAAGCGCATACTGCCTGTCCGAGCCCACTGGAGCGGTACGTATCAGCGCCTTCTATCTGTCAGTCGGGCAGTGGATTGAACAGGCTTGTCTAGACTCGGAACCCCAATTCAATGTGCCTGACGCTGCCAACAGCTTCAAAGCTCAGCACTTGACCATTTGGCAAGTATCACCACAAATGATCAGATATTTATTTTAAACGTTTGCAAGAAGTGGTACCATGTGGATGCGCAGCAAATGTTTACTTCAGAAGACTGAAAAACGCCCTGGCGCAGTTCTGTGGCGAATACAGAGAACGGATAATAGGAAGGCGAGCAGCATGGAAGCAAAAAGGATTGGTATGAATATTTTGAGCGCATGCATTATGCATGTTAGTTGTATACAACGGCTCGAGGAAATTCTGACTGTTGAGAAGTAAAATAACGTCAGAAATTGTTGAGATTTTGCACATAACCGATCAGTTGCAACGATCTTTACAACAGGTGCCCACAATGTTGGTCAGATTTATATTCACAAACGAATATTCATCCCAGTCTAGGAGGAAAAACCTTGCACAACGTCGTTTAAAATATCACTCGTCGTTTTTTTATTGCAATAGGTGGCTGGTCATCCGATCCTGTTGTTCTTGAGTACCCATTTCGGTTCGAACAACAACACAATCAAAAATTCAGTGAGTTGATAACAGGTTATCGAGCTGGTCATGTGCCTCGTTTCATTTAATCAGTATACTGGGCTAAAATTGGTACTCATTCTGTACCCAGGAGCCTTCTATTTAGTTGGTTCCCCACTTTGGTTACAATCTGCGGGTGTCGTTTATTAGATCAGCTTTGTCCCCTTCAATAATGCAATACGCTTAACATTTATCTGCTTACCACTCCGACAGTGATGGTACACAGTTCAGATTCCGTCGAACATTTTAAATGAATGCTTCAGCGCTTCAAGCAACATTTACTGAACGCTCAACAGAAAAGCAATGAAAAGACAGACAACATCTGAAGTAGTGCAATAGGACTCAGTGTGCAACTAAGCCAGTTCATTTAGGCACTCCGTTGTTTGAAGGAACACACTAATGTTCCCTGTCCCAAGTATGCCTGAATGCGACAGCTGATCAAATATGACTGAGGTTCAATGTAAACTAATGAGCTCAGATAACTGGGATGCGAGATGCATAGATTTACACGTGTGGGTGCCGTGGTATAAGCGATGCAAACGGCCGTCGGCCGATTGATCAATCGATCGGACGTGGCAAGGGACGTGTCAGAAATCCGCGCGCGTTCGGTGTATGTGAACGTGTGCCCACGCTGCGCTAGAGCCCAGATTTTTCCCCAGGCACGGATTTCGATTTATGTCTCA
>JTDE01003251.1:22197-43514 GCA_014338405.1 Paragonimus skrjabini miyazakii | reverse complement strand
GACATGCGTCGTTCACTAGGTATTTTCGATCCAGTTAACCATTTATACAACCAGATATCGTTATTGGCTCAGATTAAAACCATTAATCATGACTATGCTGTTCACACAGTATTCTGAGCCGATAATCGCTGTGTATCTATGACTGAGTGCGTAAAAATTTCTTAACCTATCAAGTGAACGCTGATCGCGAATTCAATAATCACAAAACAGTTCCGAAAAACAGCCGTTACTCATAGGTGGTATGGTACCCTTTTATCATGTACATGTGAGATTTTATTGTGAAATCAGGTCATCTGTTAACTGTGAACCAGAGAATGATACCGCATTATTCTACACACCATGTGATCTGCCAGTTTAAATTATCAACCAAGTATGGACGTCCTAAATCTCATGCTTGTGTTCGACTAGCTACTCATTTCATTCTATTGCCTAGAATCCACAAAATTCATCAGAGGATATACTGTTATCTCGAACAGTAAGCTCTAGAATTCACTAACCCTACGGTTGAACCAAGAAACCATTAGTACAAGTAAACTGCATAGCACAGTTTTCAATTTGGAATACCTAGCAGTGAAAAATTAGAGCTTTGGCCGGATTTGAAAGTGTCAAGGGACCGTAGACTCTGTAGCATCACGTGTTCTGTCAGCCATATTACGAAGTCACATCAGGAGATCGGATAATCCAAAGTTGCAAGAATGACAACCATCAAAGCAAATGGTAGCCCTGCCACTTAAGATCCGATTCTAGTTGAATTCCGACAGCAACGGAAATTAGAAGTACAATGTCCCCTATCGAAAATCTTTTTAAGAGTGATAGCCACTTTTGTCCTACCCCTTAAAGCATTTATCGGAGCTTGGGACCCTAGATTGACTGACCTCAAATGTCTAGCTAGTTTAATCATTCCAATATGCTAAAAACTGATGGAAATGAACAAAAGTAGTGAATATGCAGCCAACAGGCGAGGTAGCAAGTGATCCCTACAAGTGGAGTGAACAGAATGTAGCCAGACAAGGCGTGTTGGATTCATGCCATCAGGTACTAAGCGTCGTAAGAAAATGGGGAGAGACATATTTTGCACCTATCCTAAAGAAAAAAACTGATATTAATAACTGGCTCCCATGCAGTAGGTTACCACTGCAGTACTGTGTTCATTATCAGTTACTTCTGGACGCATACAGACGATTTCATAAGGTACACAGCTGGTGTCTCGGAAAATACTGAAGCACATTTGGTTACGGGTTGACGAACAACGCGAAAGTATTTATGGAATTTTCGGTGAGACCCGATTATGGAATATGTTTTGTTAGGACACTGTTAGTTGTTCCACTTATGATATGCAGGGACCATTTCCGGATGTGCTTCGAGATTCCTGTGTGCAGTGTCTTCACATTGCGGCCTATGCAATGTAGCATGTATTCACAGATAGATTTGTAGTTGTTGTTTGAATTGGAGGATGCTTGTATTGAATCGCTACCCAGAGTTGGGAGTAGTCGAGTTGTTAAACGCTACGCAGTGAACTCAGCTGATGTGCATGTGGGTTTTAGTGCTAAATTTAGTATACGCCTAAGTTTTTCTGATATATAACACAGTTGACAAGTTCACTTTTTTCGTTAGATGCTTCTGCTGAGATAACTATCTGTAGAAGAGATAAAACGGTCGTCAAACACTGGTAATTGGTCGTCATCCTCGAGTTTGCTAATAAACTCGAAATTGGTATGCAATCTGTTAGGATGTAGGCAGCGTAGTTTCCATCTGGACGCGTGGCTCTTAGACTACAAACACATTGTTATACTACACTTGGGCTTAGATTTCGTGAGTATGAATTTAATACATACTGGATTCTGTTTACATCAATTGTTTGCCGATTAATTAACCAATTATCTAACTATCAGCTATACTTCCCCTCCATTTGATTGTCTATTTCAATGCTTAAAGTACCGAACTAATTTAAATTTTCGAATGTGCCGTTCACATTGATAAAATCAAGTTATGTTTTGCTGGTTAGACAGTGCTTTGGCTGTCAGTATCAAATCGTCTACCAATGTGGCTATCGTTTCGTGTATACACAAGTGGTGAGGACAACCGAAGTGTTACTCAAGTATACGGTGCATTTACCTACCTCGATGGTTGATGGTCGAATTCTTATGCTGTGGCTACCCAGAAAACTATAATTGAGCAGTACTCTGTGGCTGTATGAACAGGTGTGTAATGTGAATAGTTTAAAGGAAGTATTCAACGACGAAATTGCGCCCTCCTCGGAACACTCGAGAAACGAACAGTAACACCTGACTGCCGATGTTGATGATGAGGTTAGAACGGGAACCACGTTCGTCAGATGATTGTAGTTAATTTATCTGACATCGTAGTCAACATGCCTTCTTTTTAATCGACAGACTGAGAATTTACAGGTGGTTCTACACATGATTATGCTAATGATATTGTTCTGTTCTGCAAACTTATCAACGTCAATCAAGTTCCAAATCTACATGAAGAACCAATGAAAATTTTAGAATTTCGTGAAAACTGCCAACGAACGTTGGGCTCAACAAAATGTGCTGACTGTGGTATGGGTTATGGCATCACGGCCTTGCTGTTCCCCTGTTGTAGTGGCTAAACAGACAGCGAAGTAGTTCATCATTCGCATCTCTGTTTTACTGAGCTAGTTGGCGATGTCGTTTCCAATCCCTTTAATACCTGGGATAATTTCAACACAGGATTCTGTGTTAGTATTCTTCTTCGGGAGGCGCCACCACGTCAATAAACATGTTCACATTCACCGTCTCTATGACCAACATTCGTTCCTTCCTCTTTGTGAAGTATGCCACTATTAGCTAGTGGCTGTGTCGTTCAATCTCGTTCTTCAGTGTGCTTTATTGTGCAACAAGAGTACAGTGTGAATCCAAAATCATTTTGCGTCCTTAAACCATTCGCATTCGGGCCGTAGTCAGAACGCACGTGTGCATGTTGCGAGCGTGCGCCGTCGTTCCACCCGGACCCAGATTCTGGACAAGCCAGACTGGCCCTCTCACCCCCACTGTAACTGATCGATCGATCGTTTGCAGTTGGCGTCGCACCCGCCGCTGTAACTGTGCCTAAACCCACACACGCCACGCCACGCCACGCCAATGTCGACCTCACTGGGATGACACAAGTCGACGCTTTCCTTTTATCAATGGGGCATACAAGTGAATTGCTCTACTTGTGTGCTGGAGTTGAGCGTATTGCAACAGAGTTTGGAGGTGGATGCGCGCTACTGATGATGTTCGCTAGGTTAGAGAGAGAAAAACTTAAGGATATCGGACCCTGGTTTTGCTTACAACCACAGTTACCCAGTCCGCATACTTCGACAGGGTCCGGTTCTTTGTTATAGGCAACTATTAGATAAACTCTCACTTCAGGTATATAACAATGTCAACAACTATGGGGTTTTTTAGATAATTGACTTGACGGGGGAAGCCAACAACTCAGTTTTGCATGATGTATCCCGTAACACTTCACTTCATCATTTCAAACGTATATTACAATTAACTAGGTGTACATAACAATATTGAGGTGTTCGCGAACAGGTTAAAGAATGAATCACATACACTGGACAACACTGGAAACAAATACACACCATTCCCATTAGGGTTCGCTGTCACGGCATTGACGAACTGATAATCAACCTACACTGCTCACAGAGGTGCATCATCTCTGAAGAACAAGAAAAACTTTCACGAAGCATACTAACCGATTGTTGCTAGGCCCGTAAACGAGTCGAAATGTTTAGATGGTCCTTACTCGGTGACGTGAACTGAAAAGATGTTGAGTAATCGAAAAAGCCGGTTACTTGTTTCGCGTTGACAGCGTACTCGACGTGGCACGCTGAGCTGTCAGGTATCTAACCCGTCTCAGTATATGCTCGGTCATTCGATGACGTAGCTGTCTCTCCGTTCTGACAATGTAAGTGACGGAACACTCACATCTGACGATATACATAGTTTGAGTTGGCTTAGAGTGGCGATGTCGCTTTAAATGGGGACGTTGGAATCCCAGTTGTGATGAAGATAACGATAGATGTGGTCAAAGGATAAGGTCGTTTTAATACACAACGTAACCGTCTGATGAGTGCGTTGTCTACGTCATCACTTCTGAAAAACAGCTGAAGAGAAAAGTTCATCTTAGGTGGATGCAAAAGTACTTCACTTAAAACATGAGGCTTGGACTACTTTTTGACAAAACTATCGGCATGGATGCAACGCACACAATGACACTAGATTATCTGGGGTACATAATTCGTGTGTTCTGTGAGACAGTGTTCACATAACACATCATATTGAACCGGAAAAAAACTTCAGATATTTGCCAGTTCACGTGTCCTTTAGATAAACTGACTTTGACACTCTACTATCAGTGCAGTAGCAAAGCTCCAAATCAAGTAACGCGATGTTTTCATTTCGTACAGATTCAAAAGTCAGCCTTGCGTTTTAGTGAAGCCGATTGAAATGCGATGCAAAATACAACTTCTTTGCCTCGTTCTTTCCTATCACTAATATATTATTCATATAGCGTCATAGTTACAATCCCATTTTGTGACTACCGCTCCATATTTGAGAGGAAGATATCAACCAGAATAGGTTCAAATGGAGTGTCCACTGAGATACTCACATTTTGATCATACGCTTCTCCTGTAAAGTAGGACTTCACGTTTGAAGTGCAAAGTAACAACAAACACTCCTACTTAATGGATGAACCTTTTAGATCGGTCCACTCTTCCCTAATTGCTTTTTGCAGAGACATGTTGGTAAACAAGGAATAGATGCCCAATATGGTCTTGTTTTGTGTGAACGTTTTAGCTCAACACTTGACGGGACATTTCAAAACTATCCGTTACTACATAGTTTGAAAGAACATCCCTAATCGGTTTTGTTAACCTTGCTAACCAATTAGTTAGTTTCTGTTAAAGTAAATTGTCCACAGAGAGAATGGGTTTCAGTCGCATACCGTCCTTAGTTATTTTTAGGAACCCGTAAATTTGTAGTGTTCGTGAACCTCTGAGTTTGAGTGATTCTCCTGTCACTTCATGGATCAGGTTACCGTCAACTATTTAGTGATGTGTGTGGTTTAATTCTTCACCAATTGGCGAACGGTTTGATTTTATTACATAGCCAGTCAACTGTACAATGCATTTGTAAAGATGAGATAGAATGATAACGAATACATCGTACAAAATTATGTTGTTGACTTTTCTTGCTATGTTTTACAATGGGCGCACATTATTTCAAATGCCCGATTGCAAACGAAGACCTCAACAGCTAATTTTCTCATGTATTTCCATTGTTTACTAATTTATCCATTTTTTCACACGCTCTCATCTGTTTATTGATCTTCCATTTCGTGCACCGCTCGTGGACTATCCAGAGATAATCACTGACTTGTCTACATTACGATGTGTAAAATGACTGCAGACTTTTTAGTTGTGTATTGTTCCTAGAGTATTAAACAGATTCCCTTTTGATAGATACTACCCGTTTGTCTGTTCACACGTAAAAGTCTTGAGTAACACCCAACGCATCAGATACGCACTCTGAATAGGTCACTATTCAACGACTGGCCCTTAGCCTCTCTAGCAAACCTTAGTGTTGGCATAGTTTGCAGAATTACGTGAGACGGAGAATTCACTTCTTCTAGCTTGATCTGAAATGGAGTACAGTGGTGTAATGGTCATCTGAAGCCTTACGAATATCAGATCTTGACAATCGTCAGTTTATAAAATGCTGCAGACAAGAAAGTCATACATTTGCACTGCCGAATCAATTCCGTCTTCTAGCCGTGAGTGAGGATGAAAATCACACTAACATGCATTGTGTTGGTTATAAATTTGAGCCGGTTAACTACCTGTACATTCCATTTAGTCAATAGGACTTAGTGTGCTAATCTGTGTTCTGTATCTTTGTTTAGGCTACGGACCCTACATGTTTACTACTACGCTATCGTGTTATCGATTACTAAGTACAAGCTGACTAGTGCCGCAGTGTACAAGCTGCGAGTTTGCGTTATAGTTCTGGTTGCAGGTCTTTCGTGATGTTTCTCCAGTTTGACCGGCTTCAACTGGATGCGGTTGGCTAAGTGAGTAATGCTCAGATTATCTGATTGTATTGAGAAGGGAAACCGTAGCTGTCATGTTAACTCCACTTGATGACCCCCTCCCACTATTAGAACTTTTCTCTACACTGAAATCACTGGAATGATTAAGCTGATCGAGCAATATTTTGATTACTAGTACTTTGGGACCTTGGGATAATACGAGTTGACTATCACTCACAGTTGAGCGCGACCATCATATTCTCATGCACTTTTCAGCCAGCCCGTTGTGAAAAGAAGCACAACATTGGAGTAGCGTTTTTGTTAGGACTCGTTGGTAGTGAATATCTTTGCTACGATGTTGGTTGCAGGCTCACGCTCGCCATCAGGTGAGGGTATCTCCGCCTGGTCTGGGGGGCTAACCTCATCTTACCGTATGCCCACTAATAGAAGTGTTGGACGTATGCATGCAAACGGCTGCAAAGTGGAGACTACTTAATTCCCTGTTCATGATGACATGGTACGTTAGTCGTCGTGCGTGTCCTGTGTACGAATGCTGACGTTGCATTGGTAAGCTGGAGTATACCGTGCATTCAGGTGGTGTCGTTCGAATGGCATGTACATAAAACGCGCAGCGAAAAAGAGGAAAAGTTAGCAACAATACTTGGATTAATAACAACTCACCAGTGTGCCTTGAATGCAACACAAACAGGCTACCAGTGAGCTAGGCTATTGATTCAAGCAACGCATGTGGTGATCGTTAGATCAAATGATGGGCTCAAGTTGGTTGCTGTTCCCCGAATGACTTAAAAAGAACAGAGGAATCACGGTTAACCACCGACAACACCACATTTTTCGGCATTGAACAAATTAGTGACCAAAGCCTAGTAAGGTACGTCATAATATTACCGCAGCACCATCACATTTCGCAGACTTGAGTGAGCTCTGAAACAATGTAAGTTCCGAAAAGTCGAAGTACGGCTCTATTCACCCACTGTTTGTAATGATCCAGATCACCCTGATCAATTCTGCACTGAGAATCTCGATAGAAGGACGAGGAAAGGTTCTGTTTGAAGAAGATAATGTAGACGTCACATTGTCAGGTAGGTGACAATCTTACCTCTTCAATTCAGCCTAACCCAAGGTTATGATTCAGGCTAGAATTGTTACAGTGGGACGAGGAGAGATGAAGTTGAATTAAAGGAAGGCTTGAGTAGCACATCATAGGATTACAAGTATATTTATATACCTGTGAATATTTCAGTTTCTTTAAGTTGTACATTATAGGCAATATCCAGACATAAGGAAGTGCATTCCGAATTCGGACCTGTCAAGCTCGGCGAACATATCAATACCGAGACGACATTTCATAAGACGTGAGGACAAGTAATTATGAGTAAAATACTGCAAGAGATGTGAACGCCGAAAGGTTTTTGGTTTGCTGTGTTACATCACACTTTACGGTTATCCAGCCCAATGAGCTCAAAAAGACATACCATATCATCAACACGACGGAGCGGTACGGAATGACAAAAATGTGCTTCATGAGGAAGTACACAACAAATCCAATAACAAAGCAACCCTGTCGAAGGTTCCTCAGTTTCCGTTTAGCCTAACGTTTGGTCAGTAACCTCAAATTGTACTTTTCATTTGACAAATCGGCAGATTTATCGGATAAGATTGGCATACAGTGTTTAGAATTACTGACTGAAACTGTTTTGCATATACGGAGAGGAAGTACAATCACATGTCATGAACACGACCGGAAAACGATGACGACCGGTCAGCATTTTGCAAATGAATCGGTGATGGATTTTTCACATACTCTTAGCGACCGGATTCTTTGAAGCGCCAGCCATTATTCTGACGTTTGTGATCAGTCGGTAGCACTATATTGGTGATGTTTACGCAGGCAATCTAGTTCATTGCGGCTTGTCGGAACTGGGTCACATGTGCAT
Organism: Paragonimus skrjabini miyazakii; assembly: GCA_014338405.1. Taxonomy (NCBI): domain Eukaryota; kingdom Metazoa; phylum Platyhelminthes; class Trematoda; order Plagiorchiida; family Troglotrematidae; genus Paragonimus; species Paragonimus skrjabini miyazakii. The sequence goes on along the minus strand of JTDE01003251.1, from coordinate 35,493 downwards.
AAATTTGTTTATGATATTACTGGAGCACAATAGGCCTTGACAAGTAATCATGTAGAGAGAATACGATCTCGCAAGCTGATGGATTCATATCATTCGAATCGTACTGATTAGAGACATTCCCAGCTGAATCAGTGGTATGTTCACTTACATTCTTAAAAAGGGTTGTCCGATTGGGGGAACTTTTTTTCCACAAAAGCTGTCCAACATCACCAAAGCAAAGATGATGCACCAAACGAGGGGTAAGGGTAACGCAACATCATTCTATACTGTCCAGTCATCTTCTCATGTTTTGAGTATTATGTCGCACAATCGCAATCCAATACAACACAGCTGAAGATGATGTAGGTTTTCAGCAGTTGTTTTCATTTATAGCGTCTCTACAATACTTCACTTTTTACGTGTTCCCATAAGTCTACGTTTCATTTATCAATAGACAGTGAGTAAATTTGAAAAGTTGAAAGTCATTTTTAGAATTTCTCCTAGAATATCACTGGCAAGCTTATTTTCCTTGGTTGTTTTTTCTCACAGTTCTGGAAAATATACACCACCGGATATCATTATCCTGTACAGCAGGATGATTACCTCTAGCGGAGACTACAGAATCATCGGAAGTACTTTTGGTGAACACTATAGGTTTCTAAACCCACAAAACCTTTTTTCACACCATTTTGTTTGTCTAATTCTTAGTTGTAAGGTTCACTGTATTCAGCGTTTTTGTAATATTACAAACCCCACCGTCAAAGTTGCTTGCAATTGTTTTTGGTTATTCCCTTTTTAGCGTACAGTCTTAACGCACACACTATGCATCGTTTCATTGCAGTATAGTTTGTCTGCTGACTAGTTAATTGAATATAGTCATTCGTGGTAAAACCGTTTTATGGTTTCCGACTTCTTATCAAAAAAGCATTCATCATCATCATCATCAAAAAAGCATCATATGTTTGTTATAAATGTCCGCTTCATATTAGACGGATGTGAAGTGATCGAGTTAGCATGATGATGGATTTTAGCGTCTCACCAATACACATGAATTGATAAGTTGTTCTGACGGAAAATCACAGTCCACTTCTAAATCGAATAGATAAACCGGAGCAGAAAGTGTTCTAGAGCGTGAACCGAACGGTTGATGATTCGGTTACTGACGTAACTAGTACACATTAATGAGCGAACATGTTCTCCCGTACATCAATCATTGACGCACTGACTAAGTCACACGTCCACTTTTCGAAAGGCATGCTGATTCTGCATCCGCGAGTCAGCCTCACCTAAATTAAATCTACTCTTACAACTAAAGCAAAATGAACGTTACAAATAAGTCCGATAAACGAGTTTCAGTCAGTAGTAAACGATGTTGTATTCGTGCAGGTCCAGATAAACAGCTTTTTATACATTCATCATAGGGTTATGTTTGGGGTCAGTTACCTAGTTCTCGCAGAGACATTGTGGTTGTGTGGCAAATCGAACTCGGAAGCACCTGCTACACAGAAAGCTGATTTGTACATTCATCGGTTGTCTCACATTAATAAGACTGCTAGACGTTCCTTCAGTTCGCTTGTTCAGCTTTCACGTATAGCAGCTCAGATCGTCTTTAGACATTTATAATCTTCTTGTATTTTGTTATATGTTTAGCTGCATGTGTTCGAATATCAAAACTATTTCTCTTTCGTATCGCTATGACACGACGTCAACAGCACAAGTGCAAAATGAAGGATAAATCACATGGGACTTAATCAAATGACAACTGGTTCATGTCAAGATCACTAGCATTACGACCTAGAAATTGCATTGTCAGCCAAAGGATGACACACAACCTATCTCTGTAACATCTAACTTCTACAGGATCAGTGCATCAATCTGAGGGTGCCAAAAGAATCTACGATGAGTTGAAAATTTCATCACAGACTGAGTTTAATCAGCGAACACTGTCCACTTTACTTCACAGTTCACCTGAAAGAACGACCATGTATCAGTTAGACAATTAACTGCTCGTCTTGGTGGCCACCTAACCTCATTCACATAGAACAAGAGTCAATTAAATCACTACTTATTATAGGAACACTGTTCAGTAGTGCATTGACCCAACTAGATCAAACAGGAAGTTAGTGGCACACATACACTAAACACAGTGAACGAATTAAACCCGAAGAACGTGCCGAGAAATTATGACGTGTAAAATCAATGAACGAAATTAGAGTGAATACAAACCATACGCTCGAGAATTCCATCGGTGTAGCGGATGAATGTGTGCATGCGTAAGTCTACTGCCTCAGTGGTGTCGCCACATACCGTGGCTGTAGGTGAGTGGAATAAAACGCCCGCACATGATTAACAGCCCAGGTGCGTTCCGCAAACCATCACTGAAACAAATGTTATTTTTGGCTCTATACTGTAGATTTTACCCCATCTGTCGATAATGTTCATTTGACAGAGTGATTTGGCTGAACTGGAAAGTTTGTCACACTTTTTAGTCTCTCATCACATGCTATTGTCATGCCCCTTAAGTTTGTTGTACATACAGACTACTTGTCAATCATTTAAGTCAATAAGGCACTTCGTCCTCGTGCACCTTACGTTCTACTATCATCCTCATTATAGACAACAATACATCAGTGGTTTCCATTGATGCCCAAATCTCACACAATCAAAAAGAAAAACTTGACGAGAAAACAAAAACTGAAGGGAGCGAGAGCTGACTGTGGAAAATAGCTCAACCGATATACAAACAATCAACATCAAGACGCCTACACCTTGTAAACGAACAACCGAGCTGTAAGTGAAAGCAAGGCGTCATCAGTAAGATATGGCTTTCGCTGCCTCGCATCATTAAGTGCACTCACTTCACAGACAACTCGACCAAACAACGACAACATTCACGCCACTGAGCTCGGTTAGCCGCCATCTCATCTAATGTCTCAAGCCACCGACTCTGTGAGTCACGAGATCTCCAACCTGAGAGGCGAACCTGACCTACGGTAGCTAATCCTTTGGGGAACGATTTCATTTCTGTATGCCAGGTCATCATCTGTCCACCTCTGGAATTTCTTCGTCGTTCAAATGGAAACTTCTTCCAATCTCCATCCGATCTAGTGTAGCGGAAGCCGTTGTAAACAATAACTGTAACGTCGTTCATTCATTTCGTTTGGTCCACTAAACAACCATCTAGGTGGTCATAGTCCTGATGTCTAGATTTTAAAATCTCCAAACATATCAGCATACCAAGTTCATTTATAAAAGGTAATCAAGAGGCCCTCGTGATAAATTTCTAAATGTAAATCGGAAATAGCCCTCTTAAAAAGTCCACACACTTTAAGGATTCGCTTACATTTAATCTTACGGCAGTAATTATCAGTACTGTTTCAAACCATGCTCCGTTGGTTCAATGAAGACAGTAACGTCAACCTAACTGAGAAGTCCTGATCACTAGGTTATCGATTGGATAGAACAGTGATTTCGTTCATTCTCTTTTCGAAATAATCGGGCAGCCTGAACATTATTCATACAAGGTTGTGGTTGAGCGTTTGAATTTGATTATTCGGTCAGGCCAATAGTGAGGTTGCTGGCGTTGTGGCTAACACGCTAGTCTCACAAGCACGAGGGTCAGAGTGCAGACTCTGATCCGAATAAGGATATGCACTACTGATGAGCTCTAATAAGAGCGAAGCTCGAGTCTAATGCTTCCTTTCGAAGTGGGCTAGGCTTATCTGAATGCAAAAGCTGCGATCAAGTGTGAGTAGGGTTCAATTTTGAAATAACCTAAATCTCCGAACCTTCATTACTTAAAATGACTAGCCATTCAAATTCAGAACTTAATTATCATACTTCGTGAACTGTAGGCTTATTCAGTGAACTTGACTGAACTTTTCAAAAACTAAAGCGTATGACATCAACTGGTAGAATCTCGGGATGTCTAATATAGAAGTTAAAGAAATACGTGACCATCAGATCTATCGCACAATGGTCAATGAAACCAACAGTTAATCATCGATGAAATACTATTCAATAATCCATCAGACGAACTGAAATCAGCATCCTATTGTTGTTGGTCTTTGAATCATAAAACTATTTTTAATTGATGAATTTGATCACTGTTTTGATAGTTTCTCAACAAGCACTGAATAGTGTAGTATAAATTCGTTTGCCTCAAGCAGAGAGAAGACGGTTGAGTGGATTATGTAGTTCAATGTGTCCGTGGAATCCATTTCAATAATACGCATATACACCTTACCAATGTGGATTCATTTTTCAGGCTCTCTAATTTGAGTGTTCACTGTCTTAATTAGTTCGCGAGCGAATGACGTCCACATAATCCCTATGGTGATTCGATGAGGGGCTTTGCGCTTCCATCAGTGAGTTAACCAAATATCTCCTCGATCTTCAATCTTTCCAATTCCGAACACTTACCATAAGACAGCTCGTTGATCGTTGGTAGGACAATGAAGACTAGAGACAGTTTGGTAACGCTAATTCAATATGCCGCATAGAGTCCAGATAGCCTTAATGGTGACGTGGTTAATCAGACGATGCCAGTGATTTTTTTGGTACCCAACGCAAATGAAGGAGTTTGGTCAAACTTATTTGCAGATGAATAGCATGATATATTTCAGGTGAAACACAACGATGAGTAACTGCATCCGTTTCTCTCTCTTGAGCAAATAACAGGAAAACGTATTACACACTAGGTTTTGAACATCTAGAAACACAGTGATGGACAGATTCTAAACTTGGGAGAGATGTGACAATCTAGTTTTACAATGAGTATATGGAAAAAGTGTCACCTAGTTTTCAGGCTAACATCGATCGAAAGGCGTCGCCAGTGATAGTTGATCAGGCCCGCAACGCAACGTCAAATATGCAAGGCCCAAATGCTTTATTGATATATTCTATCCGTCGCCCTTTTTGTGCCCACATTACAACTCCACCGCGATTCTGACAATGCTATGCGATGAATACACCCACGGGCATTGAATGACTGTTCACCCAAGGTCACTGTCCACTACCGTAGAATATCAAATAATGACCACTGCTTTTGGTTCCGGCTAGGTGGCGCTGTCAGACAAGTGACTATTAAATATCGTATGGAGATAGTGGCTTAAGATGTCACGAATGCAAAGAGTGAAGGCTAAGATATAAAATGTGAATTTCACAACGTACTCTGTGCAAATCACGTTTGAAGATAGCTCTCTTCGTAGAGGTAGCCAACGGAAAAATCCGTGGATTGGGCAGCTAATGTACATCAAAAGTTTGGCACCATTTAAGTGCAAGCGTGGGCTCATGCGAACACCATACCACAAGGTACTTACAATCTGTTGGGAAGAAAATATGCTCGAAGAGTACAAATTCATTAGGCAGATTCTCATTCGAAATAGTCACCCCGTATTTTTCACTAAAATGCATCCAAGACCAATCGATGACCGATCAGCCGCCAGAGCAGCATCTCGTAAGTTGATGTACATATTGTTACTTTACAACAGTGTTGATGTGACGCTCCATATAGGACGAAGAGTGGAATCAACAATGAGCCGCAAATATACGTCAGCTAAGCTCATTTTAGTGCGCTCCACAACATGCATGCCTTCAACTCCAAGAAAAGGCTCAGTGTTAACATTTGCAAAATCAAACCTTATTGATGCGGATTGTAGTACGTGGGCCGTACAATGAGGGCACAGCACACTGGAATCTCGGAGCACATACCGAAATGGCTTTTGAATAAAAAAACTGAGACGACTAATAACAAAACGCTTGCTCGGATCTCGTCATACAGTAAATCCTCCCGCGTTGTTTGTCATACTGTAAGCAAGTGTTGTTGAACATTTTCCGAGGTGTCACCTATATACCTTAAGAAACCACCTTTGTGCGTCCAGAAGCAAATGGTAGGGAACTTGGTACGATCTTGATAATCCATTGTACATGGATTGATCACTAATCTTATTTTTAATGCTACATCTCTTCTTTGTCGAATTCTTGCAGTCTTCTAAACGTTCCTACTGTGTTCATAGTAACCCTGCCTTTAGCTTATTCGTGTGAATCCGACGTGGCTTGACTGACTGCTTTTCGTTCACTTCGCTTACTGATCGATTGATGTAATCATGACATTTGGATCACTTACTCATCTACCTATTACCAGTCCGAACTCGTCTACCTTATTTCGTTTCTTAGGTCAAATAGGTATAGAAAATAAACTCAAATATTCAAACATGTGATACATGCCCGTAGAGCTGAACCATGATTGCCAACTAGGCAGACTCACCTAATGTGCCTGTAAACGCTCGTTTCATCACCATCTCATGTGCGTAACCGACGAAATTTCCCTCGACCATACATTTTACAAAACAACTTTGGTCTTGTCAAACTGAAAAAATAAGGCAAATCTTGCAAGTATACATGTAATATTTTCGTCCGCGCACCTTCCCACTTTCACTTATAGAGCCAACGATATATCTAACTAACGAGTTCCGACATAACAATTTGCTGTGGATCGTGCGGAGGTCCATATATCAAACCGGTCATTTAATCAACGAAGGTGTGTTTCTTTATCGGAAGCACTGTTAACCTGGCGCTTTTCGAGCCTATTGTCTATGGATCCAGATGCATCTAGATAGATACCTAAATCACCTATCGCGTTGTGGTGGAACGTATGTGGTTGTTATCGTCCCTTACCAATTTACAAGTTGAGTAAACGTTTGCATCCAAAAATTATCAGCCCACACTAAATTTGGACAGAAGCGTTCACTTTGCCATACTCTGTCGTATCATTCTCTTCTATCAATTCCTACTTAATTCTCCTTCTACACAAACCGTACTTTCATAACTTTAGTATAATTAGGAAACCGAATCAAGGTATTTTAAAATAGACATTGACGGTGACTGTCATTCACATTGTCCACGATTTTATCTGAGATAAGTGACTCAACCACCCTTCAGTTTTTGAGGAGGAAAACAACACTCTTGTATCGACCACACCACATAATAGCCTGATTATCCGGTCTTACAGTCTCAGCAGGAATCAGACAGACGACGTGTTACCTACAGCGGAACCCAAATCCAACGCACTGATAGAAAGCCGATATACAAATCAATGATGACTAAACGTTCAATCGAGGACACTACCTTACTGATGGGAGATAAGTGAATTGCTTCCAGAGTCATACATTTGGTTCGCAAAGACAAAAAGTTAGCTGGCATGGCTAACAACCAATCTACATAACATCGGACCTTTACATCGCAAATAGTAATCTACCGTCATTTGGTGTTTCTGCAGAAGTTCATAGTCTAGAAGTGGCAACGTCTTACATTACTGAAACCCATTCTTAAAAATCAGCGGGTTGTGAAATGTTTTTTTTTCTCGATACGCATCCCGACAAGCGAATTTGCAACGTTAGAAATGGAGCAGGCACGAACTTGGAATTGTCTGCAGTATGCACAATATAGATCGACGTGGAAAATGATCTGACCAGAATGTGAATGACAGGGAGTGTGCAACGCTTTAGAACACTCGTTTATCAAACAAGTAAAACCTTGAAAATCCATATGTTGAAAGGCACACGGTCGTTAGGAAGGCTGCTGTTTTCGTATCCTACAAAAAAGTGGAAAGGGCTCAAGGAATTTGTGGTGATCCACGGTCAAATGCAATCTAACAAGACGGTTGTAATCCTTTTCATTCGAGAAGAACAATACAGAATATTGAAGGTTTATTGGTTCCGTAAAGAAATAATTACGCAAAATATACAGCCTGCAATCAAATGGAATCTAGGTGCAGAAACCAACGGTTGATAATTGGCGCCTTCCATGAAGTAGTGGCACAAACAACTCAAGTACGAGACGCAAGAGCAAAGAAATCGGAGCTCAACATGTTAGAAGAAATTGTAATTGAAGTGGTGTATCATACACGCAGCAAGGGATGAGCTTTCAGTTGACATCTAATGCAAGCAATATGCGAAGTAATCAGTGACAGGCATACAATAAGGGGTACTCGGCCAACAGGACAAAATGATTATGAGCAGATGAAGTTGACATTTGGCACGTGCAAGCATCCACAAATGAGTCACTGGTGTGGTCGGCAGATCATTGGTGTTCCGCCCGGCTGTTCGAGTCCACTGATAAACGTTTGGTCACCATATTACTCGTAAAGCTTGTAATAATCTAAAATTATTTCTCATATGACCCTGTCCAGGAGTAACAGATTATGGAACACGAAATCAACAATGCTAGGTGCGGACTTTAAATGTATCCGCCTGCAGTATAGAAGTATACATTGTGTGATAATACACACTGCATTAACAAAAGAAATAGGATGGCCGTGGTTTTAAATTTGTAGCCGGGAACACTGCCAAGTAATTGCTTAAGATTTTTGTTTAGGTGAGAATGTACAGTTAACCAGAGCTGGAAAAGAGCACAAATAGTGAGATTTTAATAGTTTTTAACTCGATTCTGACGTATTTTCGGAGTAGAAAACGGTATTCTGTTCATGTCCTCCGCGCGAGAAACAGATTGAAAATAGTATGGGGAAGACAGGTTGGACGCACGGAGTGAGGAAGGTGAAACGCTGGGGAAGAAAATGACAAAAGAAAGAGGAGCAGCAATTTGATACAAATTGTGAACTACTACGAATAATTGAGTAGTGAGAGTGAATACCGAAAATTGCTGAGTGGTAGGGATTTCGTTTTATAGTCAGAATATTGCCCAACAGGTTGCGGTTTCAACCTGGACAGAAGTTCTAATCGTAGGATCATCGATTGGAGTTAACAGGACAATTACTGTGTTACCTCTCGATGCAATCGGACAACCTCTAATCTTTCATATATAAAACGCATGTACCCTATGTAATTGTAAAAGCCCGATGAGAATTACCGAAAACAGCTGTTCGCATAACTGACTTCTTATGAATTCTATGGGAATCTGGAAACGATTGGAACCTGCGCATTGTTCACAAGCGAATGGGGCCGAGCGTTTACATATGATGATTCAGTCGTGCCTAATGTGAGGTCAATAGCGCAGTGGCCAACACGGTGCCTCACGAAAGCATGACCGAAGTTTTAGTCCTGGCAGTTGCAAGGATATGCACTACTGACGAGTTCTATCAGGAACAAAACTAGAGTCTAGTGCATCTGGTCGAAGAGGACTGGTTGGAAAGTCCGTTGGAATGCTGCGAACAATTGTGAATGATGTTCAATTTATATAATGTCGAAAATAACAAGATATTAGAAGGGGAGCAAGTGAAAGCAAGGCTGTTTCCGGCGTTTCACCAGCGCGTAGTTGTGTGCCGAGTATGTTTTTTCTTATGGAATCAATGGATTGAGTCTGCACAAACTAGGCCCCCGCGGCGAAGAGATAGTGTTCATTGGCATGATCTCCGACTGTGCACATCAATTCAACTGTATTTGAAGAACAATCAACACATGTGACTCAATAAGCGGTCTATGTGAATGCACCGGAGGACATTATCCTACATGAGTCAGCCGCAGATCAATCAGCGCATTCAGGTAAAACAACTGACCGGAATAAGGCACACTGTTTCATCAATTCATTCAACTTCAAGAGTCGTATTGACCGTTGTTGAGGCCATCACAACACGTCAGCAGGTCCGGGTAGTGTTCTAGATTGTGCGTGCTCGGAAGTCGAATGACTGAAAGTCAAACGATTCAGTAAACACTGCAGCTTCAACCAGCCACCTTGAGGCTCCGATTTGTGTCAATCATAAACACACTTTGTGATCAGTGGTTGAATTCGTGAAGGATCTAGTACGCAAAAACCAGATCACTCTTGATATCTCGATAGAACATAGAAAATCCCCTCAGTTTCGGAAACCTGTCCGGATCCGACAATAAACCGCATACAATAATTCGCTTTTTTGCTCATCAGTGGAAGCTACGAATAAGACTATCTATCACCAGATACGGGCGGGAAGCATGAACTTTAGATGCGAGTGCAACATAATAAAAAAGCTTTTGGGGGTGAAACTTCAAGAACATCTAAATAAGTTATCTAACTGTTCTGCGGTTTACTTCATGAGTCGTAGTAACCAAGTTATTATCACCAAAGTAGAATTCGGTAGAGAAAGAGCGGCGAAGGCGCATCACCTTACAGTCGGATGTATCAAACGGGAGCCCATTGTTAGTGACCCAGTGGCACAAACGGTCTCAATTTCTCTGGAGCCTCTTACCTTTAGTAGTAATATCCAGCAGTTGACACACTTTTGCCTCTGGCATGCAACAATGATGTGTTGACAAGCTAGAAGAATTCCGATGTAAATAAAACAAACAATAATGATTTCACGATGTAACCTTGTGGAGCATCGCTACTAGCAGATCACAAACCAAAAAGGTTATGTGACCTTTACATGGAAGCCAAATCTTTGAAGTAGGTGATGAGATAAAGGATTACGTATCCACCAATTCTATACGTAGGGAGCTTTTTGCAGATAACTAAATGAGCACCTCTGTTGAATGTTTCAGAGAAATCCGGAAAGATGGCATCGACAGGGTTGTCTTCATCTACCGCTTATTCCACTGATCCCAAGCGGTGGCTAACTCAGGCCCGCACGAATATCCTTGAAATCCGTGCTGATTGTTAGGCAACAGTATAAAGCGGGTTATGTAATTACGCAATGTTAGATAATTAAGCTTTCTAAAGCATTGAAAACAATCAATAAGTACGCGATTGGTCCACCATTAATCGATTTGTTGCGGTCAACATCTTTAAAAGTTCGCGAAAAGGTGTGAACTTTCGAAGCTTCCAGAAAATTATCCTCTCAAATTGACTGCATGAATATCTTGCCGAGTCATTCTGTGAACTCCCTCACAAAGATTTGATGTCTTTCGGAGAACCATGCGGCATGTGAAAAACATCAGATTTAGGGCCTCATTAATGTAGATTATAGACGCGGAAACAAAATGAGGGACCAATAATGAAGAGGCTAAGATAATGGCAACAAGAACGCCTACAAACTCATCTGAGCTGATAATCCTATCATCGTAGTGCTGATGGGGGATTTTAGGCCTCTACAGTGCTATAAGTTACAATATCGTTATGAAATTCCGACCGTAATGCGGTTGATACTGGCACTTGTCATTCCGGATGGTTGCTGTTGCAGTTGCGAGGTAGGCAGTATTCATTGTCCGCTTATTCTGTTCTAGCTAGCTGACATATGTTCCAAGAAGATGGCTTGGTAGTGAGCAACTTCTTCGTGCAACTGTTAACTGACGTTTTGCTATCAGGAGGTTAATGTTGCTTAACAGACACATACATGTCAACTCTGACAATCACGTTTGCAATGAATTGCCATCTGATGAAAAAAACGTTGTGACATCCATCCATCCTAACCAACTTTAACATATCTGCGTTGTGTTAAGCCTAATAATGAAACGTAGAAGACGAGTACGTTTGTTACCTAGTGTTCTAGTTGTGATGGGTTACCTAATCGGAGGTGTGATTAGCGCAACACTTGGAATATCTTAAGGCGGCGGTAACGTAAACTTACAGTCAGTGGATTGTGGACAACATCGGCGAATGGATGAGCCATCGTTCAATGAAATGGGACTAACGGACGAGGAATGACAGGCAAAAAACTCCATGATAGAAGGCGTCAGCCACACAAACTAAGCAGAATTGCACAGGACTTATGAGTGGAAACCATCGCTGTATTGTGAACTGGAATTCCGGTTCATGAACGCGAGCGCGCGTGTGGCGTAGGAATGTGTGATCGTGTGCTTTATTGAACGACTTTTTGCTACATAATGATGAAATCCGGTGTTCTCGTATGTATGAAACGTATAGGCGACCGCTGGACTGTTTCAACACAAATGAGGACAATCACGATTTGACGCTGAACTAAACCAGCACAGGGTATTTGTAGTCTACACGCCGCTACAAACAAGCAACATGAGGTACGATATTCAATCGTACAAAGCGAGTGAGTTGGCTGACGATACCGGAGTCTCCGGATTCAACTTGGTCATAAAATAACGCAAAGGTTCCGAGTTTGGGACGCACAGACAACTTAGTGGACCAATAGAATGGCGTAAGATTAGCTCACCTGAAGCGCGTGAAAAGAACCAGCAAGTAGATGAATAAACAAAGAAGACACAGCAAGGTAAAAAACACGACGGAGGTTGAAGACATTGAAACCTGAAACAGAGCAGAAGACAACAACTCAAACGTGGGAAATATGCCCTATACTTCCGATACAAAAAGTGAAAAACATAATTAGGAAAACAAACATCTAGCTTCAGAATAGGGGGGTCGAAACCTTGAACGACCAAACTGGTTAGTCTAAAGAGATACGATTTATAAAAGAACGTGAAACATTGAAGAGCGACAGAAGAAGGAATTAAAAATGCGGCGTGAAGAAAAGGAACCCCTCCGCACTTTTAGTGATGTTGATAAAGATGCACGCGTGCAACTACTAGAGTGCAAAGCTATAGCTGGAAGCACTGGACCAAGATGGAACCTTGTTGTCACACGTAGACAGTGCACAGTTAGAGTGCCTAATACTACGCGACCGGAACTAGTTCGCGCACTGTGCATATTAAACAGGTAATCGGCCTTGATTCACATCGGACAGTACAATGTACCACAACAGAACAATCGGGGTTCTAAAGAACTGTGACAATCTCATAGGTCCGTTCCACCGCCGAGAAATCTCATGAGTAACATCTAATGTGATAGATGTCCAGCAAGTGTGCAAAATACTTAGCTCAACCATCAAAAATCAAATGACTGCACATCCAGGGTTTTCCGAAATGTACCTTGGTGGACAACTGCGCTGCTTACACCATCATCCCAGTCGACGTGGGCTTATCTAAGAGGTAAACAATGGTCAAGCATTGTAAATCTGTCCACATTCTCGACGCGAACTGGTCAAACCTGTTGGTTTGACCTATGAGACGCCGAGACGGGCAAACTACGGCTCACACAAAAACGGGAGTGAAGTTCTCGTGAGCATAGAACAGGTATTGTCGTGTCAAATAGACTAGCAGATGATCAAAAAACATACTGAATGACTTACCCGTTGATCAGGTATTTCCCAGTATCGGGAACAATTAAGATGATGACAAATGGCTGTCTGAAGCCAGTCTGTAAACGGAGGTAAGCAATTCATGTTAGTGCACACTGTGAGACTAGATACGGAAAACCTAATGAAAACAGCTACTACACACGCGCCAAATAGTTAGAGATCAATGGAAATCCTCAGAGTCGTACACACATCCTCCGACACGGAGTGTAGCTTTATCGATCTAGTCATCTGTGTTTCTTAATAAATCGCGATCAGTTTTCGGTAACTAAATGACCAACATGAAC
>JTDE01003250.1:56258-71038 GCA_014338405.1 Paragonimus skrjabini miyazakii | reverse complement strand
ATATATATATATATATATATATATATATATATGGTATATTCGAAACACTACCACTTACGAGACATATACGCATTTTTGTTGGCGTTACTCACCTTCTGATCATATGTAGCTTTTGTGCCAATACATTCACTCTGTCGATGACTTTCATCATCTAATCGGGCAGACAGCTTTTTCTTCAATGTTTACTACTTACGACTAGTTCAATCCTCCATAACACGGTCTGTCAGATAAATCGCCCGCTCTCTATCCAGTATGCCAGCAAATGGACCATGGTTTAGGGACAGCAATCAATAGTAATATCGATTAATCCAATGCAGGTGGACTGTTGATCACTATTTCCAGTAGTCGGCTATTCTGTTCACTGCTGATTGTCTGAAAGTTTACAGGTGAAATTCAGTAGTTCAACTAGAGCTGACCAAGTTATGCGTGGTGAGCTCTAAAGTACACATATTACATCACTATGGACCGGCCCAGTAGCAGACACTGATTAATCAGTCAACAACTGAGCCCCCAACGTTATCCGTTATGTCCGGTTCAAGTTAAGTCAGGCAGGATTAATACGGCCTTTCACCCCGAGTAAGCCCACACACCGAATCTCACCCAAGGCTTGGAAGTACACGCAAAGTACGACATGGACCGAGCTCCGGGCGTACGCTATCCACCGGTAATTGAACTAATGGACCTGATCATATCATTCGATACAACTCTAATAAGGATCTTATGTGAACCCGGTGTGACAACACAACCAGCATTCCTCTTTTCCCAAAGGATAACAAAATGCCTTTGTGGACTGTCTGCGTAAGATTTCTGTGGTGAAAAATGTGTACCACTCGATACAACAGTGGTCAATATAGCAAGACTACACATTCAAATGATAGTCACTGTATAGTCATAAGGTGGAGCCCTTTGTTTTCTGTCAGATTTGGGCCATTCATCACCATGTGGTTCGCGTTATTTGAATAGTTTATACATGGACTGGCCAAGACAATTTGTTCTAACTCCTGTTACTACATCATTATCTGCTATTGGTAATTTTAGACGTGAAACCGACAAATATTTGCTTATTAATAACACCTGGTAATATTTGTTCTGTAGCCGTGTCAATGAATTAGATCAAGCGAACCATATATTTCCCTTTAACTCACATTCAGTTGATTTTTCTTTTTTTTCCATATCCCTCTGAATCATTCTTTTCGGTTGTAATATGATCTGTACCTGACTGATTTAGTGCTAAATTTTCCGAAGTCTCACAACTGTTAGGGTAAATTAGGCATTACTGTAGTACATGCCATCTAATTAAACGATAATGTAACTGGATGAAATGAACGCTAAATAATTTGGTTGGAAAGCCTTCCCAAAAGCTAAAGCTATTATCGTTAATTCAACATGGACGAATCCGATAGTAGCAGTCAGTATATATACAAGCGAACATCACCATACTCCCTTTCGTAGGTCGCTCTGTTTGTAAAAAGTTATCTGTACATGTGACCAGTATCGAGAGAAAAAACATACCGTTGTCTCATCTTCATGCAGCACTTGATCGTACTCGCTCATTGCAACACAAAAAATAATAGCCGTCACGTCCTCGAAACAGTGTATCCACTTTTTACGCTCCGATCGCTGACCGCCTACATCGAATAGTCTAAAACAAAAGAGACCGATTAGAATGTATAAATCTGGAATTTAGTTCGATCTGAACCGAAAATTCTATGATCCATTCAACATTTTACTACATTCAATAGACTCTTCTCTACTAAATTTTTGATGGTAATGTACATCAGTTGGTCTTGTTGATTTCTGTATGTTTGCCCTCCATGGGATTCAATTTCAGTTGTTTGAATCGAATGGATCCAAATAGCCAGCAACAAGTGAATTATGATTGTCAGGACATTCACTCCGCATAGTAATCGGAAATCGTAGTGTTATGAATTTGGATGATCGTTCGTAAACCAAATGTACTCGATGAACTGGACTGGTTGATTGAGTTAGATCAGATTTATACCCATTGAGTAATTTCTTACACTGTATATAGTAACGTTTTGCAGCATCACAGACACGAGATGTTTATTCCCATGCAACATAATAGATTGCATTTGTAATGCACGATAGTATTATCAGGCTCCATAGACGACAGCACTGGAGACAAGCAAGGCCTGCGCTCTCAGTGGTCCGAATTTGTAATGAAATCCGTGTTTTTCGGTGCCCATTCCAAAATTGGCACGGCGCACCGGCTGTTCTCCTCCTTGGTTTTACGCTTCTGACCAATGGGAGCGAACCGATTCGGACAGGCGTTCGATGTGTGACTAATCGTAAATTTAAATCACTTGGCAGTACGTATGACGCTACCAGTTTCTTGGTCTGAAACAATACTGTCGACTGGTTGAGTGTAACCAAATCGTACACTAATTAATCACGAACGGTGCTCATAAGGCTGATACCCGACAGAATAAAAACTTTGATTTGTAATGCGAAAAACCTCTTTCGCACTACATCTCGGAGGGGTCCGAAGAAGGACGAAACCGACTTGAGTGGAGCGTCGATGTGAAAATGAGCCTCATGGAATATTATGAACACTACCCAATACTTTTACAGGAAATTATCAGTTCCAGTTGACAGTTCGAGACGGAGTGTGTCCATGTAAACTAACAGGGTGCTGACAAGTAATATATCAGGTAATCATCTCGTTACAAACCATGTTCATCGGACTGGAGGTCTGGTTGGTGAATAAGATCCCTGACCTGTAACGTGAAGTTTTCTGGTTCCAGTTTCGTTCCGGAAGTTTCCCATGCCTGATGACTGCAGACAAGCAGGCCATTGTGGAATGCACTGGCTTTAGGTATAGTATCTCGATGCATCTGTATCGTTGAATTTTAGACAGGATTCACACTCCTCCAGGTGAACTGATACCATTGTAAATTTACATTAGTCATTATCCTTACGGGAGGAGAGTGAAAGGTACATACATCTCGTTCGATTTTCGTAAGTCTCACGTGATAGCCTTAGTTTCCGATACGAAAGCTGTCTGAACAAATCTCCATTTCGCCGGACGGTGGAAAAGCTGGTTGTGACGTTTTTGTTTCAGTTTTGGCGGCGATCAGCAGTTACACAATTGCACATAATTCTTTATTAGACGAAACTTTAAATGTTTGTTTTAATTCAGTCCAGTTTGCCCGGGTTGGTATTCGAAGGTCTGTTTATGTTATACCTATCTCGTTTATCAATTTATACTCCCCCATCCGATCACCTAAGTTGTTCACCATGAGTCCCAGATTGATTTACTCCCGAAGCGCTCCTAAGGCCTCCTATAGATTTAATGCAATTCAATGTCGATCATATTTTACCAGCCTCGGCACAAATCTAATCGATTCAGAGCAAGACTCACGAGCTGCTAATGCACCAAAACGTTAGCGTTATCTTCTTGCGCTTTCCTTCACTGACATCATTCTCAAACGGTTGTCAGTAATGCGGAGAAGCGCGTAACAAACAAGCCCGTTTTCAGTTTTTCATCATCAGGCTAAATACAACACAGTTATATGGGTTCGATGGGTGTGATAGATAAAATATCACTGAGGCGAGATAGGTCAGTCAACAGTTTCTGTCTGGTTTGAGTCATGAGAGATCTCTCACCTCAGTGATGTGTTATCTACTACCCCCATCGAACCCATATAAATGTGTTGTATTTAGCTTGATGATGAAACACTGAAAACGAGCCTGTTTGTTACGCGTTTCTTCTCATGACTAAAACGGGCATATTCAAAGTTGTCAATAAGGTAGGTAACTATGCAACGGTTAGAACAGCCATGTCATCTTGACGGAATCAATCCATCATTCGAGTTAACAACAAATCATTGGTCGTGATATCTGCCACTTCTTGTTGGTAGTTTTGAAAACAGTCTGACTTCATAATTTTTAGACTGTAAATTTCATCTGTTTTGCAGTATGGCCATTGTCCTTCCTACCGTAACGAATGTGTGACCCATGGTTAAGGTAGACACATACCGACTTTATAACAAGTGTTTTTCATAATAAGAGGGCCTGTACATCTTTAGTCGTCGGTTATTTTTGTGTTGAATTATGTGTCGGTGACTGGAATCAACATCGTTGAAGCAAGCAATAAGAGTTAAGGAAATAGTATACAGTGGATGTTTACGACACGAATTACATACATGACAGAAATTGTAAAAGGCGCCGAAAGTAAGTGACAGCTTTCTGTTATATCATTGTTTTAATTAGGCTATGAAGTATCTGTCCATGTAGAAACTGAACACACTATCCTTATTGGTATTCTCAGTCTGTTTGAAACTAAGTGTATGTGGAAAGACTAGTTTTACCTTCGAATAGAATGCCGCCAACGGTGTTTACCTCCGCTGTTCAGTATCGTCCGGCGTTCTGGAAAGACCATTTATGGTCAATCCAAACTATATACCTTGCTCAGCTAGTTCAATGAAGTCCGTGACTTCAACCCAATTGACAAGTTCCTGATTGCTGACTGGAGTTAACAGGTCAGTTACTGTGTCTTCTATCGAGACGATCGGGCATGCTGAACACTATTCACACAAGGTCGTGTTTGGGCGTTTAGATATAATTGACAGGTGATGCCCAATGTTGGGTTACTAGGGGTGTGGTTAACACGCTAGTCTCAAAAACACGAGGGTCGGAGTGCAAATTTCGACTTTGGAAAGGACACACACTACCGATGGGCTCTATTAAGAGTGATACTCGAGTCTAGTGTTTCTTTGCGAAGTGGGTCGGCCGAAAGATTTATCTGATTGCAAGGAATGTGGATGGTGTTCAATCTGAACTTTGCGGTCAATACACTTCTTGACTGATAATTTATTCATTCGTATTTATTCACATTGCTGGTCGTCAGTTGATTTGGAATACGCCTTGTTGAGGTTGTTCATCGCCTTCGTTCACAGCAGAGCCATATAACATCAGGAACGATATGCATAACCATCACGAATTAATGGTACTGTGGCTGAGCGATCAACTGGTCAACGAATTTACAGCACAGCTTTCATTGATTAGATTATTTTAAATGTATCAAAGGACTACTATTCCAAACCCAATTTAATGTGGTTATCTTACATTTGAATAAAGGGTACTCCGAGCAAACATGGAGTAGTTGCCGTTTGTGGAAGTCATAATCCATTCGTTGCTTGAGAGCGAGCGATTTCTATTGCTATCTGTTTGCCGCGAGGTTTGTTCCATGGCTGATAGAAAGCACGCCGTATAATGGCAGATCGCAGTCATTGGTGTACTCCCAACCACTACATTATGTCAGTTACTTCATTTGGTTTTGTGGTGCTGCCTAGGTTGGTAGCGACCCGAGGTACAGCGTCTACGAGTCGGGCTTTTCCATGACTGTTCGTGTGTTTGCGTTTATTTCGTATGTGCGTAAATCTTGCACGAACCTCTGTTTTAAAGGCACTTGATACTAGAACTCATCATTGGGTTTCCAAAAACGATTCAACAAGAATGTTACATATAAAGTATCATACAACGGTCTTCAAATTTGTCATCATTTGCACATTACACACGGCCTTTTGCAAACTGTGAACAGTCCATGTCTTCAAAACTTGGCCAGAATGTTATTTCCGAGTGCTTACTTATATCATGTTAGTAGTCAAACTTGTTGTTTATTTTGCTTACTTGAAATTCATGTTTTTGAACTGGAAATGGACTTCCACGATGCCCGTTGTCTTAATACGAGTTCTCAAAATATCTTGCTCTGTGGGCATATAATCCTTCGCTCCGAGTCGATCCAAATCATCCAGAAAGCTGAATTCAAAGTAGAAGGTGAGAACATTTACATATCAATCAGTTACGGTGATTGGATCAATTAGCTTTCAAAATGTAGAGTACTCAGGGATTGGATTTGATTTCCAGTCTTTATTCTAAATAATTAAAACTTCACCTATCTCGGAGACCAGTGTAAGATATAATCGGGTCAGAAACGGTTGCCTCATATTTAGTGACTCTTACGAGACACTCCGATATGTTTCATTGCTTCCATTTAAAAATAGTATGTCCTTCATCATCACTTAAACCGGAGTGATGAATTGCATAGACGATGTGGAAAGCAGTCTGGTGAACAGGTTACGTACTTAATGTTGTTGATTCAATTCCGTAATATGTTATAGTTATAACGATATGGTTCACACGTTATACACTTGTGTTAAGTCATACGAACGTCATAACTTACGTAACAATAATAATAATAATATCTGGTGTCCACAACACCTGTTGTGTTAGTGTGATACCTCCAAATGTCTCATGTTGGAAGGAGCGGCAGGGCAACTTAAGCGAGGTAGGGAGTTTGCAGTTTATTGTGTTGGGTGGTCACCATGTTGGCTGCATGCTGTCCAAAGTGAATGACGTATCCAATCGAGTATATCCACTGACCCAAGGGTTCAAAACCAACCGAGTTCCTTTTGAGTATTACCCTAATTTCAGAGACCAGTGACTAGTAAACTGGTTTACACGTCCCTTTGATGAAATCCAGTCATCCGGAAAACACTAAATGCCCTATGGATATATTTGAACCACCTATCCCAAAACTGGTAGTTAACAAAACGTTGTTGGACGATTTGTAATTAGAGTTTTCTGACTCCATTAAGTGAGTAATCGATGCCTTTCCAACCCATTATAGCCACAGACATCAGTTGCCGTCATTCACTTTGTGCGGTTAGAAATCGTCACCACATAAATGTATCCGATGAGATTCCGTCCATATAGGCTAATGGAGACATGCTTTTGTCTGCATTGACAGAGGTGGTCGTAAGCTATCACCCATCTTCATGTATGCGGACAACAGTACCGATAATAGTACGGCTCTGCCGTGACCGATCATATCAGGACTGCAATTAGTATATAATCAAGCAACAAATAGGGTGAACAGGTTGGCTGTCAAACCTTTGAATTGTAACATGGTATTCATAAACTATTTTGCCCTTAAGTAACGTGAAATTGAACTGCGGACAACCGAGACCTTGACTTTGCCTGGACTGGTTGTCTCTTTGCTCTCTTGCAGGATTGTTGCAAGGCCTCCTACTTCGGGGTTCATCATGTCATGGTGCCTACACAGTGTACGCTTCTTACATCGCCTGCAGGATCCACCGCGTTCATCTTTGTAATTCAGGGCATGTGACCTGTTATAATTAGTATGTAATGGTTAACTTCCCGGAATGACGGAAGGGTTTCTCCACAGGATGTTGGTCTGAATCTGTCGATCTGTCAGTCGGTAGATTTCGAAGAATTCGCAGTTGAATTTTTTTAAAGGGTACACGGCTTGCCGCAAGATTGACATTTCAAGCTGTGAGTTACTTGGTGCGATAAGTTAGTTTTATCGGTGAATTTGATATGAGTCACGTTTAGTCATAGTACATCCTTCAGTAATCAATACTGAACATTATGTTTCCCAAAACGCCCAATTTAAAGGTAAGCAGTGTGATCTGTTAAAATTTGTTAATATTATCTCCATTTAGTTGAATGTAGCCAAACCATGCATGTCATAAACATCACACGGTCATAATCGATCTAAAACAGTTGTATACTTTTGCCTGTGTGATGAATACGGACTACCACATTCAATATTTATTTGCCACTCGATCTGTGCTTAATCTACCGAAAACACTTGAGGCGAGGTTGTTGATAATTTATTTTAGATAGCAGTAAAGATCGTTTAGGCTGTTGACCGAAAATGAGCGATGGCAGTTGATATTATTCAACAAACACGGATCAGACGCGGAAGCAGATGGCTCTTGCACTTAACTCGTCACTCACCCAAATCATTTCTCAGTAACGATCGCTTAGATGACTGTTTACGAGTATCAGCGATTGTTCGATGAGTCAATTGTCACAGTAGTCTTTGTCTTTCATAGCGCTGCCTAATTGAACATGCATGCTGAACACCATATACGGTTTGACAGAAAGATTAGAACATACTGAATGAATTTGCCATGAGAATGGCAATACTTTAATTCTCGCATAGGCTACGAACTACTCAATTTTATAATAGCTTTTGCATTCAGACTGACACTCTAAGCAACCCCTTTTGAAAAGAAACGTCAAACTTGAGTTTTGCTCCCTTATTGAGATTGGAACTCCTGTCCAAATGCTCGTGTTGCTACTGTGTTGATCGCTACGCTGCGGGGTTCAATTGGGGGCAACCGAATCTGAACGTTCGGTCAAATTCACTCTCGATAATTAATGTCCAGCTGATCCGCCTTTAGTGTGAATTACAGCACTGGCCCTTATTTGCTTGCTGTTTATAAGCACCACAGTATGTTCCTATTTAATCTGCTATCATGTCCCTGAAAACGCTCCTCATAAATGCGATAACGTTTACAGTTCCGTAGCCCTCAGCATCATTCGGTCAAACTGTTCACACCCGTTTTCTATGGGCTTATAAGTCAGGTGAAATGGAAGGTCACGATAAGCCAGTTAATGTGAAATTCGTCCAATTCAGCGTGCCTCATTAACATAAACTCATTTACCTTGAATGAATATGATTCTAGGAACCCATACATTCGAGCAACCAGTGTTCGAACTGCTATTATTTCCACTTTTATTAAGTCACATGTAGCCGTGTATTAGAGCGAATTCAGTGGTCATTGTGTGCAATTTGATTTCGTGTCATTGAGCTCCCTGCGACTGAGCAATTGAACCTGCATGAAGATCTATCTGGGACTGGTGAATAGGTGGTACTTTCTGAGCTGTGGTGCATCATCCGAAAGACTGTAACCAGGTTCAGTCAGCTTTCCTTCTCAGTGACGTAAGCTTGTTGTGTACTTCTCGTTTGGGAATCTGACTTTCCGGAGGATACCAGCCGGATTTACATTCGATGCGCCTGTTGATTTTCAGGCCACCAAACATGTTCGATTTGATTCATTAATGCACGGACGAAATACACCATGCCGATAGTTCATACTGCAGCTAAACAAGTAAACGGCCTGGTGCAACTAGGGTTACCGAATGATGATGTAACTAGGCGACCGTTTTATTGCGGGAATCAACTCAAACGGGAGATATTTGACAGGACTGATGTTTTCAGAGGCTTGCAAGATATGCCGGCAATATGGCAACATAGCCGCAACAATCTTTGATGTTACTGATGAGTAGTCGGATATTTGGATAATTTCAATTTGAATATCACCCACAGTTGATCGCAGCTGTCGCCTTCCCATAGACTTTCCAGTCGGCCTCTTTCGAAAAGAAGCACTAGATTCGAGTTTTGCACTCATTAGAGCTCGTCAGTAGTGCATATCCTTGCCACGACCGGTCTAGAACTCCGGCCACGCTTTCATGGGGCAACCGTGTTTACCACTGCGCCATTGACCTCACGTTAGGCACGACCGAATTATCATATGTGAACACAACCACTTTTTCGTTGTGAGTAATGATCAGGTTGCCCGATCGTCTCGATGGGAGACGATCGGATTTCCGAGACAGGTCGAAATCTTTGATGTATCAACGATGCTTTTTTACAAACGATTACCCCGGCTGAAACGTTGCTTTCACGCCAATCGTTCGCAGCAGCAGGGACACCAGCAGTCAAACCAGACGGTGAATCCTCAGGTCAGTCGGTGTCTGTCCTGCGGTGACTTCCACCTTCGATCCACTCGACGTTTTCTTCATGCTGCATGCCACGTTTGCGGAAGCACGGACCACTTCCGAAAAGTCGACCGGAAACCCAAGTGGCTTTCCTCGGGAGCAGAGCAAACGTCTCACAACAATTATATACCTCCATCTACACACTGATAACTACCGAAGCAAAAAATCTATCCCTGCGCAAGCATTTAGCGTTTAACTCTGGAACGCAGCGGGCGTTCATCGTAAACGGGGGAAGTAATAAACCTTTTATTGTAAGGTGTGTAGTCGATTCTGTATACCCAAACGCCAGCCAGAAACCAAAACGAATAGATCCACGGCGTAACCGGCCATTGTCTTCTACTATAGCCTTGTTGGTTCAATTGCAGAAACAAACGTACGTTCTTGATTTGCCTTAAAGCTCTATATATCCTGGACCTGCATACGATGTTGGCACTGGAACGCTCTATATCACTACACACAAGTGAAGCAGCATCTGACAAAACATACCACAAAAGTTGCTCATTTTATGCCCCCCTAATATCAGTAGAGTAGAAGCCTAATTTGGGAAGTTGAAGACTAAAGACGACTTCTTCGTGAAAGGTTGTGTGTTGCCATGCAACTCAGCGGGATGGAATTCTCGAGAAGAAATAGGATGGTGCCACTGTGGCGAATCTGAACGATCAAACTATTTTATTCGTCAATAGTCAGGTGGATGCGCCTGCTGTGCTATCGAACTAATGGTGGGTAATCTGACGAAAAAGGTGTTTTCCGTAGACAAACTTGTCAGTGGCAACTGCATTGCTTTTGTTTTTTGTTTTGTTGATATGTATGTAACCTGTTTGAGTTTACCGACTAAACCATCCGTGCACAGCTCGCACTGTTGGTTCACAGCACATTCGCTTGAGTGATCTCATCCTCTCGAAAAACTCCGTTAATGGCTACCATTAAAGGAAATGTCAGATTTATGTGGACTTGTGCTGATTAACGGCTAACTCTGTAATCACGATTGGAGAGATGTGTAACTACTACGGTGGAGCTGGAGAAGTTCGTGAAGGCTGTTATCGACATCGTGCATTACTTCCGGGGAGCGCCAACCTGCAAATTTCTCTGATCCAAGGGTGCACGCCACTAACAATCCTCAATACTTCTTGTGATTCATTCCAAACATTTCTGTCTCTGATTGTTGGTAGTAATGCTACTATCACTGTTTAGTTTGAGAAGCAACCCACACATATTTATTTTTAAATAAAGAAAACGTACCAGTGACAAAACACTAAGCAAGAAATGTGTCATTAAAGGGATGCCTGCGCACAAGTTGACCGTCACATTCAGAACGTTACATGATATTTAGCGCCAAACAGATGGCGAATTCTTCCAGTCAAGGTGGCAAATGCAGATAATGTCACAGTCATAAATTTAAAACATCATGCTAGACATAATTAAAGACAAATAAGTAAAGATTGAAAAAAAGTCTGGCAGAATCATTCGCCGGCTATAGTACCGAACTTCCAACACAGTCATGGCTCAAGCACTGGAATGGTAAAGGCTACTCTCTCTGTGCAGTAGTTGTCAGAATAAGACCAAAAAACAGTGCCAAGTTTGCCGCATATATGTGTCATATTTTTCGTTTGCCGATGATTGTAGGTTGACGGAAATCAGTGACTAAATAAGTAGGTAATCCCAGCATCGCATGAAATGGTTCTTGGTACGTAAAGGTACTGAGCATTGATGTCTGTGACACTCGTGACGGTCTGGGCCAAGTACCGTACGCAGATGCGTGTTTTTTGATGTCATATTTAAACGCATAACCCACCTGTTGCTTTCCTGAATAAACAACCCTTGTGCCATCCGCGTTCTTGGCTCACAACACTAGTACTTAAAGCAGGGATTTGATGAAGCTAACGGTTCATTTCTTATCACGAGATATACCATGGGTTGTAGCGGGTTACCCAAGTGAACACCGCGCCGAAGCCGAAGGATTCGACTTCCCAGCATGTCGGGGGCTTTCTGATAAGTACCAATAATTTTGTATATAAGAGTTGGGGAAGTACCGAGTGCTTAGGTTGATCTCATGATCGAATCTTATCAAACGATTGGGATACGTCGACGATAGCTGTACGTGGGCTAGACGAGTTTGAACAGGAATTCCGGAGCAGTACGTGAAGTATTGTGGTCACTTCGAGACATGTAGAAATGCTAATTGAGAAACGAACAATCGTGAGTGCATGTCCCAACGGTAGACCAATACTTTGCAGTGGAACAGAGTACCAACGTTAAAAATACGGAAGCTGTTTAAAATATCCTTTCGAGGCATCTGCTTTCGTGCGTCTCAAAGGTCTGAGTAGTGATTAGTCCAAACCTGCAACGCATTATTCCATACACTTCAGATTGTGAAATACTTCTGCTCCAGTCATCGGATCGGCCAGGGAAGAATCGTGCAAGATGGTCGCTCATCTGTACATCGCTGAGTCAACAATACCCCGAATCAGAGGTTACTGGAATTGTTCGAGAGACTGTGGATCGCCTTGTAAACATCTGCCTAGTTCCCCCACTCCCAAAAAACCCTTAAAAGATAGCGTTTTTCTTCTTCTGGTGATACGGCGTTTGAACGGTTGCGTAGTTGGTCCCCCATACTTGTTTCCAGGTGGTACAGGCTCTTGTAGCCACAGACTAGGAAACGATTGAAAAGCACACATGTTCGATGGCGAATTTACCCATAACCATGGTGAATATGCTGACAGGGAAACCATGGATAACTGGTACTGTCTAATCGCTGTACACGGAAGCCTTGTCGTTCTGCACGATTCGAATTGGGTCGCTACGATTGGGGCACGAGGGTAAGCCATTCAAAGTGTTCTGTCCCTCGTCAGGCCACGTGGCAACCATTACTTCTGAAAGCGTGGTCAGAGTTTAAATCCTGACTGTGGTAAGGATACACACTAATGATTTGTACTAACAATTGCGAAACTCGAGCCAGATTGACTGTTCTCGAAAGGAGTTCGTTGAAACGGATATGAAATGTGACAGGCGTTATCATGTGTAGTGATGTTCAGTTTAGCTAATGGTATCGTAACAATAATCAATGGAAAAAGGTCAATACATTGGTTTGGCCAATGCATTGGATGTTTGTTGTTGGGTCCGGTGTACAACCGTAAACCAGTAGCGCTTGTTGGGGCCGTGCCACATGGTGTCGCTCCTGTGTATTTTCTGTTGCTATGGTGCTTCATTGATCCAGGTCCTAACTCGTCATGCGTGGACATACTTCGATGGCATAGAGTCACATTTAGCCGGAGAATCTCAGTGCGTAGGTGTGACCACCTGTGTAGGCGTCGACTTGGTCGAAGGAATAGGCTATCGGACCGAGACTATGTTTGCGCACATTTGCAGGTGTGGACGGTAGAAGTAACTTGCAATAGAGTGTGGGATCTGCATGTCACGTGACACGGCGAGTGTAGATGCTGGGTGGTCAGTTATTGCACTTGTTGATTTCGATTGTTGTTTACTCTGTGAATATTGCCACGACAAGCTTCCGGCATCCTGAGGAGTCGTTGATTTGCGATCGCTTATGTGAGATTAAGGTTCCAGTACTAACAAACCTGGAGATACGATATATTTTAGGTATACAATTCACACAACACGTGTCCTTTTTATAAAACCCAAGACTGGCGTCTGCACGAACATTGTCAACGCCGACTGATATAAATCAGCCAGTCAGTATCATTTTTCGGTCGTATGAAAATGACCTCATCAGGACTCAATTTGGCCGAATAGATTAGGTCAGACATCGTTACTATGACTGAACAGCGACCACAAAACTTATTTTGGATTAGCGAAGTTGAATAAATTAGACTGACTGTGAACGGTTTTGTTGATGTTGATGAGAACTAAATCAAACGGACCCAAACTTACTACTTGGCTGAATCGTTCAGTTGGTACTCGTTAGACCGAGCAAAGCATTCCTGTACGCCCGCATCAGCCCATAGACGCTTCATTGCCTCTAACAAATCTTCGGAAAACGGCTTCGTATCTTCCATAGCTTGAATCACATCACAAACAATTCGGGCATCTTCCGCCTGAAATACACAGATGTAAGAAGAGTGGAAATTTGAGGTTATAGAAATTGGTTTTGACAAAATACCTTACTGATTATTGTATTCATCTTTTCATTTTTGCACATAGCTACTTCTCAATGTACAGTGGAAATATCATTCATAACATTGCTATGAAAAAAAACAGCTAAACTCTTGCGAAAAACTTTCACAAGACAGAATGCACATTTTTCTGTGAATTCACTGCCATCAGGGTGCAGTTCTCCTCTTGCCTGTCGACTGTGCTCAGTGATCAACAAAACTCGTTTGGTTTGTGCGCTTTTGAACGAAGCCGTACAGTTCAGACAGGACAATCACGCATGAAAAGCACATACATGAACAGCTAACGACCTAGCAACAATGACATAGAAGGTCTCAAACCGATTCAACACTGTGACAACAACTAAGCTGATTAGAGATTCGGACTAGCATCACGAATGTATGCACCAAGTCTTCAATTAAAAACGTCTGTTGATCGCCTTCTCACAACAGATTCGAGCAGAGTGTCCCAGATTGCATATGCCCCCACATTGCAAAAATGTTACTTGCATTTCACGTGACTAATCAGTGCGTGACTTTGTGGACAAAGTTTCGTACCATTGTGCAAATATTCTTCAGAGGATGTGACAGCTGATGTAACATTCTATTGATCAAAGTGAGATCGCTTCTAACATGTCACTAGTACGTCGAGAACTGACCCAGTTTAAACAGTCTATCCAGGGAAGAGACTGATTGAAGTGACAGAACAGACTTTGTTGCCATACTCTAAACTCTCCTAATCAGATGAATGTCTTTCATATGGAATTGTCGACAATTTTGATTATCTCACCCCACATGAGTGCGTACTAGCGAGCTGAACATCCATTGAATTAATATGCTGATTGATATATTTGCTGTCTTGGTCACCAGCGCGCACCAACTGTAGTGGAGTTGAGCGATCGTAACATACTACTCATACAACTGCTATTCAGTAGTAGGATCGGAGCATATATTTTGACATGCTAAAAGCCGCAGGAAAAGTGCAGGAAGGAAGATCAGAGTGCAGTATCACCTATGGGAGTCCCTGCTACTTAATGAAACTGAGCATTGACGTCTGCG
>JTDE01003250.1:41469-53358 GCA_014338405.1 Paragonimus skrjabini miyazakii | reverse complement strand
CATTATTTTGTACTGTACGTGAGTCTCCCGGCTTGTCTATGTTCCAATCATCTTCCTGTTCATACCTATTTATGTCATACACCTTACTACTCAACTGTGTACCCTTCTTTTGTTATATGTAGTTAGTGTTAGGCCGTAGTCATTTATCTATAGCCCACACTATTGCCCATACGTAACAAACTCTTAATCCTATAGGTTCGAACCTGGACTGTCTAGCATGTGTTGGTCTCTGGTTTTGGGATACAGTGTGTTTCGATTGTAGTCAACGTTTTTGAACAATAACCTCACTGGGAACATAAAATGTAAACACATTTGCACATCCCACATATGTGTCGTCCTCATACCGTAATCCGGATTTTGGGTGGATTAGATTAAGACGTTTTCTTATTCTAGAAGTGATTGATCGACCAGCTCCAGAGTCCAAATATGTTGTAAAAGAACGAACTTCTATCGCAACGTATTGTGAACAACCGAAATGCGATCTGGAAGGTTCTGTAGGACAACAAACGTAAATTTAGTGTGAACGTTGAAAGGGCAACGCAGTAATGATCAACTACGGCCCATTTGCACGAGAACTGATGAACCATTGGGGTTCCAATACGGTAGGGATAAAGCCAAGCTTTCGTGCAATTCGTAACCTAACCAAATACGGTTTTTATAGACACTTGAGCGTACGGTTTGCAACGTTAAGTCAATAGTTTATAAGGTGAGTGTTGAAACCGTCTTTTGCTTCTCAAAACAGTGGCTAGCCCATATCGATTAGTGTACCCAGTTATTGATTGGAAAGGTCGGGGACGACCATTGTAAATTTATTGCTTGCCTTTGCGCACATCTGTACAGTTGGTCATTGATCAACGCTGAACTGTCACATAAACCGTCTTAATGAATTAGTCTAAGCAGACCACCACTTATACCAAACAACAGCCGGAGAGTTTCCCGTCGTAGAATGGTCATGCAAATGGTTTGGGCTGACTTCAGTTTTCGCAAATTCTAAGGTGTTGCTACTGGGTTGAAAAGCAGAACGCAAGTGTCGAAGCTGTTTCACTTTCGCAAATTTAGCTTTCGCATGAAACTCCAAGTATGTTTATTTCCGTTTCAGCAAACACTTCAGAATTTATCATCCTACGTGATAACAAACTTAAATTTTCGATAGTTAACACAATGACCTGATTGTCAGGCAACATCTACAGGGATGAGATTTACGAACGCGTAAAAAAAGGTTCTAATGGAGAACCGTTATTTTCTGCTTAGTCTAGTCTTGGTAGTAGTTCGATATGAAACACGACTGCAACTCAAATGAAGATGTTTTTGGTGATATTGTGGGAAATTTCAATTCGAACATCATCCACAATTGATGGCGGCCGTCGCATTCCCATGGACTTTCCAGTCGGCCTCTTTCGAAAAGAAGCGCTAGACTCGAGTTCCGCCCTCATTAGAGAGAGCACAGATTTCGACCTGTCCGGGAAGTCCTAGTCAAGGAGTCATCAACTGGAGTTCACAGGATAGTTACTGTGTCTCCCATCGAGACGATCGGGCAACCTGATCATTACTCACAAGCAAAAGTGGTTGAGTGTTCACATATGATAATTCGGTCGTGCCTAACGTGAGGTCAATGGCGCAGTGGTAAACACGGTTGCCTCATGAACAGCGTGACCGGAGTTCTAGCCCGGTCGTTGCAAGGATATGCACTTCTGACGAGCTCTAATTAGAGCGAAACTCGAGTCTAGTGCTTCTTTTCGAAAGGGGCCGACTGGAAAGTCTATGGGAAGGCGACAGCTGCGATCAACTGTGGGTGATATTCAAATTGAAATTAATCAAATCCCCGACTACTTATCAGTAATATTGTAGGAAAGTTTACTTCAGAAGTACATTAGAAAAATATGATACAAACATTACATCCACCTATTAGCATAAATTTAGGCTGCATTTGTATCCCACCGATGTATTCATAGTGTATTTACAGTATGAATGCCAAACCGAAATTTATCAAACAGTTTATGTCCTCGACCGTTTAACACAACACTTAAAAAGCAGATAAGGAAACGCCACCAGTGAAAAATGCAACTACCTCATTAAACTATTACGGTCAGACAGTACTGATGCTGTGCACTTTCGTTCTTATAGACAGCGTCTATCATACCTGTTTCCTTAAAAGTGTGCTTCACACCTATATCGTCTAACATTTGATCGTCTCAATATAACTGGCTACGGAGGGTTTTTAAAAATCCGTCACATGAGACACACAGACACTGTCTCGAGGTCACTCGTAAGCTATCTTGGCTAGGTTGGGCTGCATTGGTCATCGGTTCAGTAGAAAGTTGTCAACGTAATTCATTCGAATGTACGTAACAGGCTTTCAGTACTTTACAGCCAGTTTAATAAAGACAATGAATTGCCAAAATTTTTGCGACTAAAAACTACACGAAGATGATAGTATTATCATACCCCAGTACTGAAGATACAGGAAGTAAAAACGGAATCTAATGAAGAAGAACTATCACAGAAAGAGACGATCACCATTATGGTTGATCAGAACAATCGTCACACGCACCTCTTTAGGATATACCACGTGATCAGTGCGACGAAATGGAATATTTTATGTCTCTGACAACGCAGACTATAAATCAGAGATTAATTCATTATGTCGATTAATTCGGAAGTGTCACCAAATTATCCCAGTCGGGCACTCATCAAAGTACGCATTCGAAACCATAAAGGTGTATTCGGTCTTACATTTGACACGAACATTGTGATGGAGGGATAGTCACATCTTGCCAACTACAGTTCAGAAAGCTTTAGCATTAAAACATCTCTGTATTCCGTAACGTACAGTTAGCTTTCAGTTAAGTACACTGATAGCCTATGCTCATCCTTCACTCGACTGTATAGATGACAGACAGTAAATAAGCGGCAAATTCAGTTGAGCCAGACTACTTTGAACAGACTCGAGACTGTTTTTTTCCAGCAGTTAGGTTTGATAGCCATCTGTTCGATCTACGAAATATTCATCATAAGTAACTATGCAATGTTCTACAAAAACTTGGTTGACAATGACGGAGGTCTAACTTGAGTTTTCAAAGGTTCTTTGCTCTTTTGATCAGCTGAAGCACAGCAAGATTCATAGCATACCGTCTTTCTATTTTGTCAACTTGAAGAAAGACATCTCGAACATACTGTGGACAGCAAGTGATAACACGCTTTGTCAATGGAGTAAATTGTATGTTAACAAGAACTGAGTTGTTTTGCTAGATACTTCTGCAGTGTTTTTCATACACACTGAAGCGGGTAGATTAGTGAAGATCAAGAGAAACATCTGCGATTCATGGGTTCATAAGTTGCTACTTGGTGTTGTTGTTGTTGTTGTTGCTTGTGCTTCCCTGTTTATGTGTTGATCAGAGAAACTTGTGGTGGATGTTTTGTGAATATTAAGGAAAAATGAATAGAAGAATTAATGAATGAAGCTACTGACATATAATCATATAAACAACAAACATAGGAACACAATAAAACAATGTTCCGTTAGTTATGCTTATCTACAACTTACAGCAATGGACTAGTAAACTTCTAGTGCAAGTTGTCTGTTATATGTAGAATTTTCAAACTGTCAACCTATTCAACCGTGACCACATGGCTGGGCAGTGTAGTAGAGTGTAAGTATACCTTAAATGTGAACCAATTCTATTTACATAGTGATGCTGTAATTCAGTTTCAGCGAATCACCAATTCGGCATGTATCTTTGTTTATATGACTCAAGCTAAATTGGCGAATTGCAGAAAGTTGAAAAAGCCTATACACATTTGAACCCATGGTAAATGATTTAGAGTGAAAATGCAAGTGGGAAAATCTTTCAGTTTCAGAAGGTCAGCAATAGGAAGACTACGAAAAAAACCTAAGGGTAACGAGCGGAATAGAAGCTCAACCATTGTCTATCAAAGCATACAATACTCGCATTATAACCTGCGGAAGATAAACACGTGGCTAGCCTCAGCAGTGAGAGGTTGAGCATCTTCGTCCCACCGTTATGATCTCGATGATCGAGTTATCTAAAGGATCGGCACGACGTCCTGAATATGCATATCAAGTGTGCGTTTGAGTTCAATTACTGACGATGCGGTTGCGATGACCTCTGGTGAGCTGTTCCAGACTGGGAAAATCCGGACGATAACCTTTGGATCGGCAGCGGATAGTCAGTCTTGTGCTTACACGCGCACGCAATCACCGCGCCCTAAGTCGCGCAGCAAACTAACCAATCATGTGTACAAGTGCTTACCGATTCGTCAGTTGGCTATTGATCGTTTGGCTTTGGTTACCAATCTCTTAACGCTTTTACCACCGAACCAACGGATACACCCTGTTTGGTAGCTTACCATTTCGTGTTCTCCTTACCCGAGCTGGGTGACTTAACACTAACAGGGTATCTTCTCCAAGTCAAACTGTTCGTTTGATGTAGCTTTAGCGAGTTAATCTTGAGATGGTTGTTTTCGCTGCATGAAAGTATTTTTCTTAAAAGACGTTGGGATTGATGGAAGGTTTTATCTATTGAAATCAAACCTCTTCCAATATGCCGGTAACGTGTTGAGAACGGGTTCACCGGTTTTAGACTGTTATGTCATCAAATGCTTCAATCATTTCAGGACGTGTTCCGCTACTCGCTGAGATAGTTGTCGATTCGTTCTGCTTACGTAAACGTCACTGTAACTGCAACTGAACCGGTAGAAAATGTTCGGGACAGAATAGTTAGACAAACTGCACTCGCGATTATGCAGAGCTGGTCTTTTAGTGGTTTGAACTAAACCTAATTGGGCAGCTGCATACGTGCGGTATAGGGCAAACTTCAATTTTTGCCGGATGTCACTGGCCCGACGATCCGCATTAAATTGCAGAAATAGAAATACATTTTTTTTGCCGGAGGGGGGGCTGCTTGAACTGACGCATTGCACTTTTCCATCTTGTTGTGCGTTTCTATGACCTTATCAGGATATCCATTTGCCAGTAGACGTTGTGTCAACAAAATATGCAGTATCTGAGTCGCTCCCATCTAGGATGTCCAAGACACACCTTGACATTGTGTTGTAGGAAACGGTCTAAACACTGAGCTACTTCGTCGAGCGGGCACGGATTGCATTGAAGCCGCACGGATGCTCAAGTCACGTCGTCGACTAGGACACTTTTGTAGGACGGACAGCGGACGGATTCTGAAGCAGGTGTTGTGCGGATAAGTGAAAGCAAGTAGGCGGAATCTTGGTGGTCAAAAGCTGTGATACCAGGGAGTTGTCCAATTAAGTCTTTCGCGCTTTGATAGCGATTTTAGAGCTTGGGAGAAATAAGCCCTGAATCGGACTGTTTGGTAGAATGCGATCTGGACGGGTATCCGAAGTTACCATTAGCGACAATTGAATTCAAGTTGACGGAACGTAATAGTGTAGCGAAAAGGCGTCCAGTAAAGCACAATCTTTATTGCCCAACACTTTGTTAGCATGCCACACGCGCGCTCGCGTTTGTGAGTCAGAATTCCAGTCCACAACCCTCCCAGGTTTCCGCTCATGCGTCGTGTGCACTTCTGCCCGGTTTATGTGTGTGATCAGCGCCTGCCATGTCTCGCCCGTTGGTCCGATCCGGTCGAGCGATGATTCATCCGACTGCCCCCGTTGTCCGCCATCCGATCGTTGAGGGTTTGTGGTCGTGCCTCCCTCCGCGTTGAGGTATTCCGCCGAGTGTTTGAATACTCGCACCTCCGGCCTGACAATCCACCACAATAGAACCATACGTGTCATTGGTCGTAGTGGCGATGTGGTGAATGCTGCCGCAAAGGTTTTTGCTTGTCTAAGCTTAATACGTCATTAATGTACACAAGGGAGGCCGTTAACGAAGAGACGACCAGTACGTTGGGCGCAAACAACTTGTGTCTGATAGAACTAATTTTCGATCGGCTCAACCAACGTCCCGCGTCGTTCATTGAATAACCCGTTCTACTTTACAGAAAGCTGGGTCATAGTGGCTTTCTACTTCTTCTTTTTTTCGGCATTTTACTGCATCGTATGATACATGTCTAGTTTGCTTTTCAGCCCAACTGTAAACTTCTGTTTTTCTTCTCCCATCCTATCTAGAGTGCAATCATACTGTGGCAAAAAGCCGTTTAATAAAGCACGACCTTTGTTGTCCAACTCCAACGCCACGCGCGCGCTCGCGATTACGAGCCAGAATTATAGGCGTTTTGCTCGCTATTCCTCGTCCGTTGGTCCGATTTCGTTGATCGATGGCTCGTCCGGTCGTCCGTGTTTTCCGCAATCCACTCGTTGTGGGTTTCCGACATATCTTACCGCCGCACTGAGATATCTCACTAAGTGTTGGAATAATCGCGCCTCCGATTTGGTTACCCATCACATTATGTTGAACACTTCTCGCCTTGTAACCTCAATATCTTCTTCCTAGTTTAGAACTCGCCCACTGTCCGGCTAACCACCATTGATCCACCGCACCACAAAGGCCTCACACGTTCCTTGGTCTTATTCTTTCGGGTTTACACTGAATACGTGATGTATGAATAGAAACAAGTGATGAAACACTAGCCACTCGTGGTGAGTGTTATGTGCAGGCGTCCTTTGTCTTTGGTTACTTTAACAGGCCAAGCTGAACGAATGCCGCCAACTGTGTAGTCCATAGGCGTGTAGACTATTCGAGACAGGGTGGGTGCCGAGAATACAGTAAGCCTTTCCTACATGGCGTCACAGTTGCAGGCGGTCAATCTGTCCAATGCAAGAGTTTTGACAATACTTCTGCTTAATCCGATACACATGATCTGACCACTCTGTAAACGACCGTTTATCCTTCAGTTGGACCAACTTACTCCTTACCTTGTTGGTGACTTTAAATGCCGCTACGATGCTTTACTGATTGGGGGCCCGTCTAAAGTCTTCCGATACCTCCCTTCTCCCAAGGATAACGGTAGACGACAGTCGATTTTTTGGCTCGTTGATCTTGTCATAGGTTACCTCTTGAGCTAGATGCAACGTCTTATCATCGTACCCGTTGACTTTCAGTGTTGACCTAACGATCATATATTCTTTCTGTGGCTCAAGCAAACCGTATAACTCTTGATTTTAACTAGTTGTGGCTTAGCCAAGAAATTACCTAATAATGAAACTCAATTGTTCAAACGGAGGCACAAGGTACTGCACAGTTGTGAGTCAGAACGCCGGTTCAATCGTACGCTCCAATCAGAGTTCAGGCAGTATGCTATTCTCTAGCCCTCATGTGAATCACCACTTTTTATACTGCATAAACCATCATGTGAGACGAAAGCAGGAAAATAACTTTTAATTTTGTTGTTGTTAAGGCTGGAAGCAGTGAATGTCCGTAGGTCACAAACACTGTACAAACATTTAAACTTGATATAGTGGCTTAATCGGGTCACAGAGAGGAAGCTTATGCGGTTGCTGGCTCATCACTGTTGCAGTTGTCCGATTTGTGTCCGATGCGCTAGCGAGAGCGCACGCGCGTACGTACGTAAGAAATGGGGCAGGGATGAATTTCTGCCAAAGTCAACCTATTACGCCCCCATCTTAACGTTGAAGCTACCTCGATCGGCCATCGACTGATTGTGAGTTAGACACACCGCGCATCCAGCGGGCGACATGTGCTTCTGTATGCTACATCGTGCTGTCTGAGGCAGGCATGCTTGACACGGAACACCAGTCGACCGTAGCATCCCAGCGGATAATGGATCGATCGACCGACCAATCGATCGGACGAAAGAACGCCGGTTGGGCGAATTAGACACTGTGGCTGGACTAACCCGGGCGCAGGGATCGATACAACCAGTTTTTACCGGTGTGGTGACTACGGCGAATCGCAAACGCTCGATGCCTTCCAACCTGCTGGGGCATGTGTAGTCCACCGTTCCTTATGCCAGACAAGCCAATTTAAATAGCCACCCAGCTGAATCAAACGGGCGTAATTAAAATTAGCAGCAGGCAGTTGTTCACTTATCCCCTGAAGAACTAGATCGAGAGGTGTTTTACACATTTAATAATTTACACTGTATTTCCAGTGAGCAGTGCAGAACTGCTTGAAAAAACGACAGAATCGCCTTGTGCAATTTTTCTTCAGCGCCACTCCGTTTACCATTTTCAATTACTGATGAGTAGTAGGGGATTTTGGTTCTCGAAAGGGGCCAACTGGAAGGTCTGTGGGAATTCGACAACTATGATCAATTGTGGATGATGTTCGATTTATACTTCAATTACATACACAAAATGAGCGATTGATCAGCTGCAAATAAACGATTAGAGTGAACTGTCATCAGTCAGTGATAAATGTCAAGCGGTCATGTACTCACCGTCCCCCCCACCCGTCCCCACAGTGTATTCTGATTCGTCGAGGTTCGAAGTCATCTGTAGTTTTGTATTTGAAGTGCGTGTTGTGAAATAAACCCTTCTATCTCCAACAACTGACGATGCGATCAAGCAAGACCAACTTATTTCTTCTAGCTAGTAGTTCTGCAGTGGAAAGAACTACCATGCTCTATATTGTGGAAGCATTCGAGTCATTCATCCAGTATGATGCAGTAGACTCGTGTCTCCGGTCGGCTGTAAATTGTTTTAATGTTTGTCAGCCAATGTGTTGTGCTCGATGAATGAAAGTTACACACATGGACGAGTTAGTAATAGTGTCCCAGAGAATGGCCGGAATTTGCGAAGAATCACATGAACCATACTTAGGCGACAACTACATCAGGTCGTCTTAATCACTGTATGCAGGGGTACTTAACCAATGTACATTAACAAAATTACAGTAAAGCTGTAAGTGAGCAGTACAACTGATATAAAATGTGTTTGTTAGATCTGTGTGGACTGAGTGCTGCAAACCGCTTAGTCAGTTTAATGTTCGGGCGTGGGAGCATACTAGCAGTATAACCACTCATCTTGTGTGGACAAAACTGTTGCTTTCTGTTCACTTCATGATACCGTTCGCTTGGATGATTTTAGCTGATCAGTCGAGTGTCTACTTCTTGTCCGGCTCTCACTCGTCCCCTCCCTCCCAATTCAGCGCGCTACCATCAAACACGGTAGGTCAAGCGATAAAGACAGGAAAACTAGACGTGACGGCTGATAACGAAGGAAAATGTAGCAGTCTTCCAAAAACAAGTGAACAAGAGCCTTTCAGATATCATTCTTAAATTTAGACGGACACAATAGTTCGAATCATTAAAATCATCAGGATTTTTTGAGGTAGCTAACATCTGGTAGTGTATTCATTCGATTTTGGACAACAGAAAACGAAAACTGAGGAAGGAAGGAAGCAGATTACGCGCATCAGTACAAGTTATACATATTGAAACCTTTGTTTCAAAAATAACAAAGATCATAGGAATATGAAATGTGGAAAAGCGATTTGAAATTATGACACGCAGAAACAGATGTGTTACTCAGACACAGGCATTCAAGCATTAAGCAAGAACATTTTGCCGGATAGCGATTGCTATCGTTAGATATGGACCTGAGAGAAGCCACCTCATGCCTTGACGATAAAAGGGAAAAGTTCGTTGTAGTCTGTAGTTCAACAAGATTGACTATTGTAGGTAGTTCCCAAAACCGGTAGTGAGGACGAGGGTGAAGACAATGAACTGGATTTACTAGGGTTGACTCTACTTCGCCAGTACCATCGAAAGTGGACAGGTGGTGGTGTGGCTGGTTACATCCAATATCCCCTAACAAAGTCTGCGGCACATAGCTCATACCTTCTAAACTAGCCCGAAAAAATAAGGCATATAGTTAATTACATATGTACATTATCCCGTCTGGATACAAAAATCTACCGTCCCCAAACCTCCTAAGTGGGCAGTAACATGCAGTTTAGTGATGCCATATGCAAGCTACCTCCAACAGGATTTTCACAAATCCAATAACTAAGCGTTTTTAACCAGTCCGACCTAGACATTAGTTCCATCAAGGTTGATTCTCAGTCAAATACTTCAGCATATGATATTTGTGATGTGGTCAAACATGACAACTGAACGCAACATGTTAAAAGATTTACACGCTGATGGAGTTCTAAGAGACTTTCTAAGCTATGGTGAACCTAGACCAGTGGGTCCCATAGGGCTAGTAACCTATTCACCGAAGTCTCTTTCGGTCGTAATGCCTACGGAATCAATATTTTTGGCTTAGTTAGCTGGAGTATATAGTTTCCCTAACGGTAGTTACGTAGAGAACTAATGCAGTGCTAACTGAGAAAATCTAACATAAGAACTGGGTGTTTTACGTGGGTCAGGAGTTGAAACAGCTCTGTCATTAGACAAGCACTGAAAATTCATCGAGGATGTTAGTTACTGTATCCATGCAGAGCAACCGAATCCACAAGAACGACAAAATTCTGCTCATTTCCAAAAGGTCTATCTGCAACACACACAAAATAGAAACGACTGTGCAATTCTACATCGACTAACGTCTTATTCGCTACGGGACAGCGCTGACTGTGCAAAGAGGTAAACGTCTGCATCAACTGAAATTGATCAGTAATGTCAGCACTAGCCCAAAACTACTGTACAACACTGTAGCTAAAAGCACCGAAATCGTTCCAAAATGGACGATGGCGGTGACATCCTCATCCCCAATCTAGAGACGATCGACGATTCGCGAATTCAATGGAATATACCAATCACAGTTAGGGATAAAATTTCAGATAACATTATGACTTTAACTACCACATCACGTAGCGAGTAAGGATTTTAGTATAAGTTATCTGATCATACTTTTGCGATAGTACCGGAATGGTGCACAGGAAAGCTGGTAGGACAAATGAGTGAATTATTCATTCGTCCTCCAGATCACATGAAGCTTCCGAATGTCTGGAAGCCCTAGGCTATATGCCCAATTGTCAAGGAGGTGAGTGCAACAACTATGTCAGCTACTGACCAAATGTTTTATATTCTGTTGTATGAAAGGATTTGGAAAGCATAATCGCCAACCGGTTGTACACTGTACCTTATTGTTTTTTTGATATCCACTATGGATTTCGAAAATGTTGTTCATTTCTAACCGACCTTCTGAAAAGTAGATAGCATTAGACCAAAGTCGCTGATGAAGGTAATCCAGCATACTTCCAAAGTCTTCCCTGCAGTCAATCGTGCAATTCATTGTGTGTGTGTTTGAAATTTCACCAGTATGGTATCTTTGATGTTTCATTTCTGTATCTCACATCTTATGTGATAGACGATAATTTTACAATGAGGGTTGGTGGCTTACTTTCTGACTGGCACAGTGTAACTAGCGGTGTACTTCTGGGTTCTATTCTGGTCCCATTGTTGTTCTGTTTACATACCTTCGAACCATCACGGCTAGTAAATTCCCTACAGTGCTGTCATAGGCTGACCACTCGATATTGCGGCAAATATCGAACAGTAGTACCGGGAAAAATACTTCAGACTGGTTTCCACACGACGGGTCTGTGAGTCAGGACTTAACGGGTCCTGGTTAACTTTTCCAGATATAAAGGAAAGTACATTGATCACTCCTTACTCGTCAATTACTTTTGTGGGAGGCAAAAAGCTGTCTATTGCTGTTTCAGAGTTAGACCTTGGGACGATTATTTCACAATGTTCCAGTTTATCTAGTTGTGTTGTGATCCAAGAACGCGGATGGCACAAGGGTTGTTTATTCGACTAAGCAATACAGGGGTTAAGCATTGAAACA
The DNA here is from genome assembly GCA_014338405.1 of Paragonimus skrjabini miyazakii. NCBI lineage: Eukaryota > Metazoa > Platyhelminthes > Trematoda > Plagiorchiida > Troglotrematidae > Paragonimus > Paragonimus skrjabini miyazakii. The sequence goes on along the minus strand of JTDE01003250.1, from coordinate 41,664 downwards.
AAACCTGAAACAAAACCACTCATTTGCACGCGGTATTCAGCCTCAGACCGTCTCGGCTGCCGCAGACGTCAGTGCTCAGTTCCATCAAGTACCGGGGAACCTTATAGGTGAAACTGAAATCTGATATTCCTTCCCGTATTTTCATGCGGGTTTAAGCATGAAAAAAAAAGCTCCGATCCTACTACTGAATAGAAG
>JTDE01003250.1:19746-41369 GCA_014338405.1 Paragonimus skrjabini miyazakii | reverse complement strand
GGGAAAAATACTTCAGACTGATTTTCACATGACGTGTCCGTGAGCCGAAACTTGACGGGTCCTGGTTGACTCTTCCAGATATAAAGGAAAGTACATTGATCACTCCTTACTCGTGGGAGGCAAAAAGCTGTCTATTGCTGTTTCAGAGTTAGACCTTGGGACGATTATTTCACAATGTTCCAGTTTATCTAGTTGGTGCGCACTGGTGACCAAGACAGCAAACATATCAATCGGCATATTAATTCAATGGATGTTCAGCTCGCTAGTACGCACTCAGGTGGGGTTGGATATTTAAGATTGTCGACAATTCCATATGAAAGACATTCATCTGATTAAGAGAGTATAGAGTATGGCAACAAAGTCTGTTCTGTCACTTCAATCAGTCTCTTCCCTGGATAGATTGTTTAAACTGGGTCAGTTCTCCACGTACTAGCGACATGTTAGAAGCGATCTCACTTTGATCGATAAAATGTTACATCAGTTGTCACACCCTCTGAAGAATATTTGCACCATGGTACGAAACTTTGTCCACAAAGTCACGCACTGATTAGTCACGTGAAATGCAAGTAACATTTTTGCAATGTGGGGGCATATGCAATCTGGGACAGTCTGCTGGAATCTGTTGTGAGAAGGCGATCAACAGACGTTTTTAATTGAAGACTTGATGCAAAAATTCGTGATGCTAGTCTGAATCTCTAATCAGCTTAGTTGTTGTCACAGTGTTGAATCGGTTTGAGACCTTCTATGTCATTGTTGCTAGGTCGTTAGCTGTTCATGTGTGTGCTTTTCATGCGTGATTGTCTTGTCTGAACTGCACGGCTTCGTTCATATTCTGATTAGCTCATTTATCGTGCGTGAATAAAATCGTTTACATTTGTTTGCTTCCTTCTTTGTTTCCCTTCCTTTATTATGCGCTGTTTTTCAATCGTTCACTACTGAGTCGGTTGTACATATGCTTTGTTATTTTCCTCTGGTCTGTAAATTTAAAAAGATTCTAGTGACCTCCCAGCTCTGTCACTGAAGTTTGTACATCACATACAATCTTCCAAATGGCTACTTCGATTAGTGGCTCTAAACACTATAATGAATCTGTGTCTCTAGCTTTTGTTTATACTCTCTTACTGATGACTCAATCACGGCAGACACAAGCAGAGCGTATCAGTTGAAACAGTTATTAACACTGAAAGATTGTTGATTTGCATTTCGATTGACACGTTACGTGTTGTTACTTTATAATACTGTTATTTCTAAGGAAATTTCACAATCGCTTTTGTTTTGCTGTGTATAGTGTTTACAGTCAAATAGCCAATCACGAAAAAGATCAGTACAGATGTGAAAATTGCTACGTCGAATAACCACATATATTCAATCAAGTTGCCTAATCCATTAATACGGAGAAACGTGTGAACGTACATAAGCGTGCAGCGAGACCTCTCTTCATTTATTGTCAGACACAATGTCTATCCCAGTTAATTTTACCGTACAACACGGACAAAATATTGGAAAAGTGTTCTTCGGAAACTGCAGAGGCTTTAGTCGATCACCAGTAAAACCCCTGATGACCTGATCGGTCACTACCAAGCAACCGACCACAGCCTTTGGTATACTTGGATCGTCTCTATCACACTTAGGGCCACCACATTCATAAGTATAACAGTCAACAAATTTTAGATATAGCTCTCCGAATTTTACAAAATCCAACATTTGTCTCAATGGTTTGTTTGATCACCTCATGCGTTGTTTATCATACAAAACTCATATTATATACGTCAAATTACTGTATCAATAGTAGTAGTGGTAGTAGTCAGCGAGCTGAGCAACCTCTTGGCGGTGCTGACTGAGCAAACCTTGACTGGCTAAGAGTTTAGCAAGTCCAGATACGGCCAACGATTCTACTTGGTTTCAGTGTACTGGTTACTTCTGATCAAGAAAATGAAAATATCGCCAACGCTTCCGCGCCGGCATCTACCCGTAAACCGGATAAGTGACCGGAGTACATCTATTCAGAATGTAGCCAGTTATTTAAATCAAGCGATGGCTTATCAATGCATGCACTTATACAGCGAAGCAGAGACAGTGCACAACAGGAAGTATGTAATCACCATACTCCAATCTTTGACTGTGTCGACTGTGACCACAACTTCTCGACTAAAACTGGTTACAGTCAACACAAGAGGCATGCGCATCTTGTCGAACGCAACCGCGAGAAGCTCAGGTGCATGAAACTCGCCGGATCCAATTGGTCTCAACAAGAATCGGCTTCTCTTGTCAAACTTGTCGATGGGCTGGCCTCATCATGCTCCACTCGACGCGAACTTTATCACCGGCTCTTGTCACATTTCTGGCCGTACTCTGGGGAGCATTAGGACGCGTCTATATGCTGTGAATTAACAGAAACATACTGCTCCCATTGTCAATCCAACGTCCGCCCCACAGACAAACACGATCTCGTATAGAGTCTCAAGCTGCTTAACACTCCGAGTGATTCTACTGTTTAGTCCAAACAGCAACAACCCAACTAGAGTCCAGTTGCGAGGCTTTCTTAAGTAGCGATAAATTGACAGCAATTACAGCGGTCTTCATGCAGGTACTTTCACAATGGTGCAGGCAAAGTCACTGCCGAACATGCATGCCTGACAAGCTTTTCCATACACATGGTGACTGGTCACTCGGCGACGTGCTGATGTCGCCGAGGGAACCTATGTAACCACAAAATAAATACGGAAAGTTTACTACTTCGCGATTCACATCTTGTATCACCAACTTAAGAAAGATGGCGCTTTTGCAGTCCTTCGTAGAAACTGGAGAATTGCCTACAAGACGAACCTCAGCCTTTCGGATAATTCCAACCAGTACTGATCCGGAGTATGATCGGCTCATCCGCACGTTGATGAGTGACCATCTCGCGCGAATCGGCCTCCGGAATAGTCCCTGTTTATCCAGTCACTGGAGAGAAAGTTCTCCGCACTCCGAAGTGCATAAAAAATACCGCTCCTGGTTTGGAAAAACAGTTGCCCAAATATTTGAAACGCTTGAAAGCTGATGCTTTGGCCAGATAATTCAACCCCTTTCTGTTAACTGAAAGCTGTCCAATTCATCTATGTCTCTCCCGCATCACGCTTGTTCTGAAAGTAACTAACCATTCCTATCTCAGCGAACTGAGACCTATCACCGTATCTTCAACATTGGTATACTGCTTTCACAAGACACTGACTGATCGTTGGAATACACATTTGAAACTGCCCACTCTTCAGTTCATATTCGTACATCGTGATGGTTGCCTCCAGGTGACCTCACTACTCCATGCGCTGCTCCGGAATTCATACACTACATCTTCCAGCCCGTGTACAACCCCTATTGACGTGCCTAAAGCGTTCAATTCTATCTCGCAGGATTCGATTATCAGATCGGCCCGAGGTTTCGGTGTTCCTCCACCTCTAACGCACTACACTGCCGACTCCGATCGGAATGCTTCCGCCACACTCAATGGCTCCGTTTTCTGGTCTCAGCGTGATGTTCGTCAGAGTGACCGACTGTCCCCGCCTCTCTTCATCATGGCAATGGATGGATGAGGTGCTGGCTCTATCTCGATCGGAGCTTGGCTGCCAGTTCCACGACACACTGATCAGCGGGTTCGGCAACGCCGACGATCTGATCCTTCTGGCTGAGAATCCCACGCGTCTGTCGGAAACGCTTGCAGCCGCCGCTAGTGCCCTGGAACTATCCTGACTGAAGATCAACACACACAGAAGACTAAGCTTATGGTCATCCGCCGTGACCATAAACACAACGCAACCGCTATCTCTGACGAGTCCGTTCACTTCGGCTCCGATATTATCCATTTACTAAGCGCCTCCAATAGGGTGACTTATCTGGGCATCCCGTTCACCTGGAACGGTAAATCATTCACTAATCACCGTCTGCAACTTCGTACGATGCTGGATGAAATAACGAAAGCACCCCTGAAACCGCATCAGTGCCACTCCCTTCTGAGACAGTATCTGACTTTCAATATGAATCACTCGCTAATTTTTAGCCGAGTCCACCAGAACACACTCAAAGTTATGGACGGTACAGTTCGTCAGTTTGTTAGACAGTGGCTCCACCTTTCCGAAAACACACCAATCAGCTATAACCACATCCAAATTCGGTTGGGCGGTCTAGGCATTCCAAGATTGTCCACCATCATTCCTATCTCGGGAAAATCACGAGTGGAGAGACTGCTCTCCAGTCACTGTTCAGCTCTGAGGAACGTGGTCAAAGATGAACTGTGTGGCCATATCATGAAGGACGTCAATGTTCCGGTACGCGTTCATGGTGTAGTAGTGACGAACAAGGAGGAGGTCCATGCGGTGTGGATGGATAAAGTTTACCATAGGTTAGCTGGCCGTTGTCTTCGCGATGTTTTTCGCTCTTCACTTCTCAATCGTTGGCTGTTGGATCTAGATCGCACTTTCCCCAGGATCTTTATTCGTGTCATCCAATTCCGATGTGGTCTTCTTCGGATTATGGTCCGAAACTCTCGAGGTGACCAAAGTGAACACTCAGTTCTCTGCCGTGGCAACTGTGTGAATCAGAAAACCTCGTTCATATTCGGCAATTGTCTTGCATCATCCACGATGTGCATTGTGCTCGGCACAACTGCATGGCCTAGAACGTGACGAACAGGTTGCGCAATCTGGAGTATGCAGTCTTCGAGGAGTTACAAATACTAACAACGAGCTCGGTCTTCAAGCCCGAAATTGTCGCAGTTCTTGACGGCGCTGCTGTGGTACTGGACGTCAGTATATTGGATGACTACTAAAATCAAGTTGTCCGGACTGACAAGGCTGTGGAGTACGAGATCGATTCTCATAATGCCGCCTTTCAATCGGCCCTCTATACCATGAGCTGTGATGTGAACTCTATCTCTCATTCTCCTCTGATCATCTCTTTCTATGATATCACGTTTCCCTCTTTTTGCAGTACGATCCTTCCACTGGGACTGACCTCCTACACGGTCACCGATTTATGCCTACTAGCTGTTCTTGGTTCCCTGAAAATCTATGAGACATTTATGCTAGAAACCTGGCATTGATTGTTGCTACCTTATGACAGCTGGCTCACTATGAAGGACATATCTCCGTCCCAATGCGTGAGCCTTGACTGTGATAACATCCTTGTGCTCCAAAGAACACTTGATTTTAAGAAATTCCTTTTTTTATTTTTATATCTTCTGTTCGTTGAAATATTACACAAGTTCTACTTGATGACCAGCTTATTAACATTTGCTACTCTTGTGGAAGGATCTGCCAGTTTTTGAGTGCTGTTAACCATACACCACCCAACATGTGGCAGTTAGCTTTGCTTCGAATTTTTGTTGCTCAATTTTCGTGTCATCGTTGTTTCTTTCTTCGAATGAAGCTATGTAAACTGCTCTTCAAAATAAACGTCAAGTAGAAGCGGAACTATCTTAGATCTCGCTTGGAGATTCCTTTTGGCTATTATTTTCAGGTCGGCGGTCATGTTCTTTAAACCTACAATCAAGGTAGTTCCAGACCTTTTCGATGGGTTTGAATCTAGTGGTTAGATAAGGGAACACATTTTGTTTCACCTTCAGGTGTTCTACCGCACTGATCTTATCGTTCTCCTATGAAAACTAACTCTATGTCGCGGCAGGTCAAGACAATCACTGGAACCCTGGTGTATTTTGTTACTCATCCCTTGTGACTCTGGTGTTTAACACCATCAAATCACATCATTAATTTATCCGCGTCGGCTCCCATGTATGCGCAGAACCTCTGTAGCTTTGAACTACAGAACGCATGAGCAACCTTCCATTATCATATGTCAAAGTTAATCCCAGCTGTTAGCCCATATAAGGTGGCTCCACTAACAGCTTTACCAAACAAACCACTATTTAACCCCATTGAACCTCCCTTGTGTGTGAATGTTCCTGTTATTTAACGCCGCCTCACTGTAAGTACAGAAAATGGAAACGGTTAATGTGTTTAGTGTCAGGCTGAAGGCATATAACCAGTGGTTGTCGTAGTTCTACGGAGCAATCGGTCCTTCAATATTCAAGCGTCTAACGCTTCTGCCATGCATTCCGGTTGATGACGCCTGTATATTCGTCATGTTCATCATCCGTGCTTTTCTGATCTACCGCCTGGGTAGACTTGATCAGTACACCGTAATCACTCTTCAAAGCTAATCGGTGGTCACTTGTAAATCGTGGCAAGTAGAAAATGCCTACTGGGCTGCCTTCTGCTTGATTCAACCCTGTTCTTGTGGATGGTGCGGGATGCGGTCACTAGCTCAGTGATTATAGCATAACTCGTCATCATATAGGGGGAGTGAATACTGAGTAATCTATCCCAACCCGGATTATCGAAGTTGTCATGGCAATGGAGCTACACGATAGAATTTTCGAAATCATACATTTTGCCCTTGTGTTTCACTTGTGAAAGATTGCCATTCATTTGCATCTGAGGACTCTACCGTTCTGTTTGTGGGAAGCTTTTGGTCTTGAGTGCATTTTAGCACGCCAGTTGTTTATACACCCACTGAATTGGTACTCTTCTACAGTCTTGCAATTTACTCTTTTGTTTAGGGATAATCATTCTCGCAGAGGGCTACATTTCTGCCCACTGTTTTCTAAGTACGTAGAACTTTCGCTGCCTTGTAGATTCGTTGTGGTTCTTCGAATCGTCAGATTTCCACTTTCGTTAACAAGTTTACTATCATCTGGGGGTTGTTAGTGGACGGAATGGAGAGCCTTTTTGCCTGCAGTTACCGGCAGAATACACAGATTATTCAAAGTTTACCGCTTAGCTGTATGTTTTGAAGGGGATTTGAATGTTTGGGCACAGGACAAACCCACTGTTTGTTGTACAGAGGACAAAAATAAGGATTTTTTATTGCACATGGCATTATTATTAATGCTGCCGATGGTGTATTACACACAGAGGATCGATACGTGTAAAGTACTGTTAGGGCGCCCCACCATGTGACCGTCCCAAGGGCGCCTCCGTCGTGAGAGCGAAGGAAAAAAATCACTCGACTCAGTCCGAACCAGCAGAACTGTTCAAAATCGGTTGAGACTTTTTTATACCGCTATACACATGTGTGGTCCTAACTGTTTCTCATGATGGGGGGATGTGTGTTCATGACGTGCCTTATAAATAACTTGTACTTGTTGCCCTACCCGACACACGTTTTGTAGCGGAACAAAGCTTCCTATTTTGAACGCGTCTTTTGGCTTGCCTTGGGAGTGATTACGGGAACAGTTGCGGTACTATTGGGGACTGAGATTTTCGTGTGAACTATTACCGGGACGAGAATCCGATTTTATCGAGCGTACCACTATACCGAGATCGAACCAGTGTACTGTTTAGGAGGGTTTACAACAAGTACATATGAAGCGAGTCAAAGTCAATGACTCGTACATCAGTTATATGGCTGGCGTCAGCCATCGAAAGCATAGTACAGAATTGAGTGATTTTCTGAAAGAATCACAGTTGGTGTGACGAACGGTGGTTGTATGTCAAACAGGTTTGGCTGCGAGAAAGAATAAGTCTGGCATTAATAGTGCAATAGTAGTTTTGTTGTAATGGGATGCAGTTACACAGACAGCTAGTTAACCGATCTACTCAGATAACTAGACCAATTCGGCTAAACCGGAATCAGTTCGTATTCTCGTGGTGTAAAATACCCCGGATAATCGGACAACAAAAAACCGCTACTTGATCCGAAATGTGTTATCTTCTAGATAATTTGTACATCGCAGGGTTTAACTGAAAGTGCACTTCAAAGTGTTAATTTATTGTAGATGTTCATACATCTATATCGCAAAAATACGTAACAGGCAGAAGCAGATATATCTGCAGCAGATGTAAAATTTGGTCAAGCGAATCCATGAGCAATTTTACGTGTGGTGTCAGAGACTCAGAGCACTATTGCCTAGACCCTACGCCACACTCAAGTTTATCGTTTGAGCATGTGAAATTGGCGTTCCACTAGTTTATTTAAATATGTCAACATATCAGTAAGTCGATTGCAATGGGATGTAGTCGACGTGGAAGATCAAGTGCGTAGCAGTGTTAGTACATTTGTGATTGCTGTCAACAAACTCATTGGATCTCTTCAGCCTCTCGTTCACTCTAGAATATGAGATGTTGCGACATTTTTAACTTGGAGATTGTTTCCTCTTAAGTTCATGCCAACACTGTATGAAAGTAAATTACTTATTATGTTTGTAACTTTACGGTTCCATACACAGTAGCATGGGATCAATCTAATCGTTTTTTTCCAACGAGAGAGGTTATTCCCTACAATGCGACTTGACCAGCTTTCACAATTCAATTTACAGCGTTTCTCGATGTACGGAAGAGATCCGTCTGGTAATTGGAAATAGACAATATGAAGACTGGGAGAAGATGACAGTGTAAGGATTTTGGAGTTGATTAAGCTTCACCAAAGTGGTTTCATGAAACAAGAAATAATGACGTTTGCATTTGTGGCTCTCTTCTAAAAACAAAGACTAAATACTTAACCTGTTGGTTGGAGATCGAAACTTTGTCGGCAGCTGAAAGATGGATAGAGATAAACGGTTAAAACAAAGAACGCTGATGTGCTAGCAGTCAGTAAATAGTCAAACTACATCCCATTCGGAGTTCACCAGTGATCCCCCATGCTGACAAAACTGAACTTTACTACGGAGCTGCTGAAGACAGGATTCCCCAAATATCGCACCAAAACCTCGAGTTAGATCGAAAACTCCTACCAATTACAGTACTGCCCTCGTCTGTACCAGTATACTCAGTTACGACCATCGTTCTTTGATACTCACTGGAAAAAGCAAGAATCCTCATTACCTCGGAAGCACCTATTAACATCCCGTTGTGTACAAAAGCAACAGTGTATGACATCAACTGTCATCAGATGTGGCTATACAATTGGCATATTGTGTTGCGCCACATAGAACAGAAAGTTTTGTCTTCGTGGATAGCTGCTTCACTCGTCTTCACGGTAAATGTTCAAATATTCAGCTAAGATTTACATCTAGAGCCAACCCCTCTGTTATCTAATCAATGGATCAGAGCATTATTGCTAGCCTAAAGACAGCCGACCGAAAGTTGACGCTTCAGAATCTTCGTATATCTGAATCCAATCCCAGTATAGGATAAAAAGGTGGTCTAACTAAACGGTTTCCTTTAAATAAGCATGCGTATTTCTTCAGCTTATTTATTAACGTAGAAAATAAAATCAGACGTGAATGCTCTGAAAAACCTGAGCAGAATAAAACTCTGGTTGTGGGATTATATTTAGACATGCACATTCATTGGAACTTGACGGACAGCTGCTACTTATGATGCTTACATCGTAATCTTTTGTTCGTAAAACAACAGTTTCTCACATTCATTGCACAGTGTGGCATAGGGTTGAGCAACAGTCATCCACCCGAGACATGCACCATACCCCGAAATCATGCGTGCCCAACCATGACAACGATAACTTCAACTAGCAACCTATTCGATAGTCGGCGATAGGTTCACGTCATGTCAAGTTTAAAATTAGAACAACCAGGTAGGTTACTTCAGCTACTCTTTAGATTGGAAGCTGTCTAGTTCTTCTCTGTCATGCTGTATACTGTATTCAACCGAAACTCCAAACTATAAGGGAATTCTGTAGAACTGTTCTAGTGCATTTGCCATCAAACACATGGTCACCCTCCAGAATAAAGCAAAGTACTTTTTGTTCGTCCTTATTACCGTGCCCCGTACGTGCGATCGCCAATCTTTGTTGTGGCCATGATTGAGTTTGGTTAACCCCAAGTGCCAGATGTTTCTCGCATGGTGGGTTGAGCAATGTCAGTACATGTTGCCCAGCGTCCTTTTTAGAGAAGTGTTGGGATTAGTGGTATAAGCAGAATTGGTATGGTTTCAAGAGTGTCCATTTGGAGCTCTATGGCTGGCATGACCGTCGAACAACAAACCTCTACAAAACTGGTGGTTTGTAGACGGGCTCTCGTCAAGGTCGTTTCATCCAACGTGACTAACAGTAAGTATCATTCTGTCCCATCTTTCCTCACATTACCCAGGTAGTGTTATTCAGTGAATCTTGGCCTTTGGAGAAATTGCCGCGGTAAGACAGCAGTTGAAAAACAGAAGAAAAAGGATGCAACCAGAAAGATTCATCCTGTGCTGGACACCTGAAGAGGGTTCACCGAAGAACCTAGTGTTCGAGTTATCACGAGCTTTTTGAAGGCCGAGGATTTTCAGTTGTTCTTGATAGAACTGAAGACACCCATCGAACTACAGTGCGTTTGTGGTATATGTAACTAAAACCGCTTAGTCCAGTTGTTGTAGAGTGAAAAATTTGGTTCACATCTGTTCAGTTTTGAAACCATCTAGTGTGCTGAATGAATCAATCCGATTTGATGATATGGCTGATCTGGTCAGACTGACAGCAACAGGTGCTTTTCCACCGATGAGAGGAACACCTGGGAAGCTTTCGTTCAACTTAATGAGTAAATGTAGGCATCATTTTCGTTGACGTTATACAACCAGTCGATGGGATTGAAGAGCAGATATCAAGTGTCAACCTACCTGTCAGATAACATTGATACGAACAACATCTAGCATTGGGTAACCGTTGATAACTTGACGAACTATGTACATAACAATCTTCCATATACGAACGACATTCGACAGAAGCGTGATTATTACCGACAACGTTTAGTTGGTGAATCCAGGACTTGCTGAACAAAAGGTACAACGTCGCTATGCATAAATTTTTCAACAGTCACTTCTTTTCACAACTGCTACTTTAGCACAGCATAACGGTCGTCAGTACCTCTTGTTTCAATCGTCATTGAATGCTAGATTGATTCCAGTAAATTTTCTCATACAAGTTTCGTTTATTGGAGCGAATCCGTGAACTAATCGATTGTGAGATATTAGACAAATAAATACAAAGTCAAGACCTTTTTATCATTTCAAAGATATGCCAAGTTATAGCACAGTTTCGAAAAAACCGGCTGGCTGTCTCATTGCATGTCAAGAACAAATATGGCGTTGATGTCTTAACTTAAACACTAAGGCTTCAATTGGTCCAATGTGCCATCAGAAAAAAAGACATTGGCTGTGTGGGAAAAAATGTACTGAGCGTCGGCGCACTGAAAGTAAATATTTGTTACTGTGTCAATAGGAATAAAACTTTAGGGGGAAAAATTCATGGTCTAACTTGGAAACAACCGCTCTCTCAAATACGTGTACAGCAAAACCACAAAAGCCGAAATAGCCGTAATAAGTCAGGCTTAGTATTTTGCATTTGTGAGGGCAATGCGTGTTATACCCGTGGATCACAATCTGTTCACATTGTACACACATCCATATACCACAACTGTCAATAATGAATAGACAAATTATTTTGTATACTCATTGTTTATACTCTGAATACAACTGCGACTGAATTAAGGTGTGATCTCCTCCGTAAAATGATCACTCCACTTAGTACCATGTATCCACTCTCACTGTTCGTTCTTATTTGGATGCTCATTACCCTACGTTGAATCATTCAACAAGTTTCTTTTAAGCAATTGGGGTTTTTAATTTGCTGAATGATATTATTGTGAATACAGCTAGGCATTATGTTTGATGCCTACCTGTTTGACTCAAGTTCAACTGGACGTCAGTTATTCTCCCTCTGAGAGGAGGAACGGATTCATCGATATTTTCCCTTAAAGTTACGTATGTACAAATATACTCACTTGAAGATCATTGTATTATGATTAATCTGCTCTTTAGCACACACGGTGTCCGAAAAACTACTTTTGGTTGTTCCAGTGATACAATTACTTAGCTATCGAGTTAAGGTAACAGATAACTCGTATGACTCTCCTGTATAACTCATGACACGCGGCTGTCAAATCTGTCAAATTATTTCGAACAGTAGTAGGCCCTAAGAGATCACTCTAATTTTACTGTAGTTAGTTAGTTAATCAGTTGGAATACATTTATTTTGTGGGCTAAATAAACAGTGGAGAATCGTAATGAGGGCAACGAACATTGCCGTGAGTACACAACTGCATCGGCGTTATAAAAGGAACGAAAATGGTGAACATGAAGACTGTGAAAAGAGTGAAGAAGTCATGGACGGAGATGATAAGATTTTAGGAAAAACTGTTCAACACGCTGCTCAGTTCAGTACGAAAAAGCATACCCGATGAGGTGGCTCACGAAGAAAGTGTAGAGGCTTACCAGGTGATGTGTGAATGAGCAGAAATGGGCCGGAAAAAAATCGAGTTATTCGTATCAAGTGCAGTAGAATGAAGATAGAGAAGTGAGACAAAAAAGAATGCCTGTGGACAAAGAATGAATGGATCGAAGGCTGACCTAGTCTCTGCACCCAGCGGCTAGTTTGTCATGCATGCAAACGAGCAGAAGTTTCATGAGGAAATGGGCAAACCAACATTTGGTACTTCTGAGTATGTATACTCTAATAGACAATAAACAGATGAACTGTGAAAACAATAGCCCCCTTAGAGCCACATGGCCCACACAAACAAACATCTGCAATCAACCATACACCAGTTTTTATGTAAACCGCCTTCCTCGCACTTACAGAAACATAGTTAGGGAAGACTAAAACGGAAGTGAATGAGTCACTTAGTGAGTCAGCTAGTTGGTTGTTTGGGTCAAGTCACAGTATAAGCATAAAAACAAATAACAGATCAGTTTTGTGGCCATTTTGTTCAAATTCAAAGTCACGTAACTTCCCTATTTGCTGTTGTTATAACTGTTTTTTTGTTGACTTCCTTCATGCTTGACAGAAACCGCACAAATGGAGCGGATGCTGTAGACTCCGGAATTTGTTGGTTTAGAAACACCTTAACAGCCACTTCTGTAAATGAATGTCGGGTTACCGAATAAACGTGCGCCTACACACGATGTCTGTCATAGGTGGACGCCGCAAAAACAGTCAGTTGGCTTGGACTTGCTCCGATGAATGCCTCGTCCAATAATCGGCATATAGGTTGCGTAGTAGACAACCAAAGCAAGGGGTATTATGGGTGAGTATCACTTGAGTATAACCCATATAACGGTTATATTGATTCGCCTTTTAGCCCAGTGACTGCTGATGGACAAGTGGTCTAACTGTAATAACACAGCGACCTTTACGACAACAGAATTTTAGAATCGATGATCATGAGCAAAAAGCATTACGTAAAAGTAATATGTATATACCGCTGGCTTGTTTCTCCCATCGCAGCTGAAATTTCGGGACGGCTGAAAATAGGGGAAACAAAGTTTTTCGGTAGTCACTTGATGAGCTCATTCCCCGCTATTCACGGTCTAAAGAAGTTTAACCGCTATATTAATTGCACGCAGATTGTGTTCTGACTTTTTGTCGATGAATCCATATCCCGGATTATCAAAAATCCCTCTGAATATTCCGGATCCATGATCCATGATCTCTAACTTACAGAGACTAGCCTGGGGTATTCCGTTTAAGCGAGATTCTCGTCGCTCCGAAGCTCTGACAGAAAGTACCTGGAAAACGATTTTACGAGAACAGAAGACAAATACACTTAGAAGATAGTCATTTGCAACAAAAGAATGCAGGATTTTCGGCTCAGCCACCACGAAGGGTATTTTTTAGAAGTTTGCCACAGAATATAGAGCAGACCACTTTCCTCACTTCACCATCACGACTGTCACTGAAAAACAGCACACGACTAAGTGGAGTTATACCGAACGAGCCAGATAGGTACGGGCTGATATTTTTGGTTTTAGTGGATGGGACAAATTATGTGTACAGCGTATCATCTTATTTGTGTGTACAAGAACCGGACGCGCAATACGACCGACCTTTACAATAAACATGATGTCACGTTTGGAGGAAGGTTTGTTTGACAAAATTTGTAAAGCTGCAGTAGGTACTTTTTCACCAGTCCACGCGCATTCTCAATAATTGTCATACGACATTGGTGAAGCAGCTACGTTTGAACAACAGAAGGGTCCCGATGAAATCAGAGACACAACTCTTAGACCATTGTAAAATATTTTCCTATTTGAATAGAATGCAGTGGCTAACCTAGTTTAAATCATTCTTTCTAGTTGACCAGTTAACTGATCGTGCATAAACTAAGTCACTAGCACCTTGCAGTGTGGGACTGTTCATGTCTTGGTTGATTCGGTCGTCCGTAAGTTCCTACGGACGCCATCTTACGTTTAACTTCCTGTAATCGAAGTCCACCTTCTACCTTCCGATCCGTCGTAGAATTTAAGCTTTTGATGGTCAACATACCGAACACGATGGAGTTCCGTTAAGGTAAGTGAAATGGTGATTGCCTGAATCAGCAGTACTCAGTAGCCATTAGGTAATCGTTTAATACCGAGACGAAAGCAGTAATATCAACAACAGCCTGTTTCTAGCTAAAGGGACGTGAAAATGTTACATGTGAATATCAGATTGTTTCCTTCCCCCCCCCCGGGATTTTTAGACATTGTGTGTGTAAAAGTGCAACGAGCTACGATTGCGGACTGACCGTTGCAAAATGCCCCTGTCGTTTTATCGTCCATCAATGTGCCGAAATTTTTTCCGTCCACTCTAACCGGATTAGTCAAGACAACAACATCGTGACCTTAAAAGTGCGAAGAATAGATAACAAGAATCGTACCGCTTTTGTATCAGGTCCGAGGTGGATAGCTGATATCATCTGACCTGACCACGAGTATGCAATACACAAGCATGATCCGTGTGGCCTGGACTCCAGATGACACCTAGCAGTTTGTCTCGTCTAAATGTATACCACAAAATACGGAGTGGTACAAGAACCTTCTTGCTATGCTTTCAATTATGCATTAAACCGCGCGAACCCAGTCATCTGGAAAAGAAATGTTTAATGGTGTTATTTTACAATGAAAATAAGTGTAGGTTCCATATTGTTACTACCGTGTTGTGGATGAACGGCATCCAACGTGTCTATAAACGAAGACCGACGTGAATGTTTTGGATGTATACACTTTTTATAGGAAACGAAAGGTATGTTGATGGAAGCTGAAAGGTTTTTATAATCGACTTGATGATAAGATAATTGAAGAATGGGTCGTCTCACGCTTTAAAATATCTTTCTATCAGGAATGTAAAAGTGAATTAGTGCAAGATCCGGACAGGAAACCGACACTGTCTGCATCTCGACTACAACCAAACTCGCCACCAGCAAGCAAATCATCCATTCACAGTGTGATCGATGTGATACAATTCATGTGATATAACTGTTTCCAACAAAGCTTGTTCTGGCGTACTTTATGATTACTTCAGACTTACTGATTTTTGGATCAGGTCCCTGTATATTATGGTTTAGATGGAGGATGCTAATTATGTCATCTTTTTATTGCTGTTGATGAGTAAAGCATACACAGGTGCAAGTGAACTTGACAGATAGTTTTAAGATAAAACAGAAAACGCCCGAAAACCTGCTATCGGGGTCTTTGTGACACAGAAAACAACTATGGATTTACGAAGCAGATCTGCGCTTTGTTCATTCTAGAATGCATTAGTTTACATCTAGTTCTCACACAACAATTATTCAAGGGTTTAACACTAGCATATCATAGTTGTACACAGACTCTCACTTGTATATAGATTTGGCCTTGCTTTACCAATGAGCTAAACGTTCTTTTGCAAAAAAGATACAAGATCCCTCCGGTGATTATAGGCGTGGGCGTTGTTCGCGGGTTTTTGATGCTAAACAGAATGTGTTGTAGGCAGTTATTTAAAAGTTATTTAAAAGACAATAGGTGATTACAGTGCTCCTCTAATGGTTTATGTCATTCAACTGTGGTTACTTTATCTTGCCTATATACTTGTGATTTATACCTCAGTGAGAGAGTTTCCCAGACGATTAACTGGGTATGTAAGACGGTTTTCTCGTTGAGATTCAACATCTTCCTCATCAGTCACTTTACTATGATGCTTAATAGATTGAGGCCTGCAGTCATCTCGTGTGTTGAATTGTTCGTTTGTAGCAAAATAGCGACCTGCCACCTCCGTCGATCATTCGACATACTGTGTACCTATAGTCGTCCATTATACCGACTATGCTAACAATTCATTTTGGTCATAACTGCGTATACGTGATCTTGGGGCACCGTGCGTCTCACATGATGGAATGTTGTTCGGTTAGACGCAGAACTGTTATACTGGGGGCTGTGGAGGTGTGTTGCATTCCGATACGCCCTCAAGGTTTTGTCACCAAGATGCAAATGGCCGTCTGCAACGAAGGACGTAGGTGTAATCAGCAGCGATTGTCTGCCATGTTTCCATGAGGGGGAAATGGCGTTTTAGAAGGTAGTATAACATACAGTCCTAGCATCAAGCAAACCGAACCCCTAACGTCTAATAAACAACCGTACACTCCCGGTCTTGATTCTGTTGTGCGCAGCACCTAATCATTATTAGGAGCACTAGCCGACTGATATCCCTTTTGGCAAATTGTGTTTTTGATTACGAAGCAAATTTTCAGAACTAAAATAACGTTTTAATACACCAAGTCATATAAGAAAACCAGATTTACTATAGGGTTTAATGGCTAAAATGTCATGGGTCACCATGTGTAGAAGTCATCTGCGTCTTGAACTTAGTAGTGTCTGTGACACAGGCTCAGACTTCTACTTTGCACCGCTGGATGAATCGTATTCAACCTCGAAAATACAACTCGTCTGCGTTCATAACCGGCCGTTGCAGCTAGTAGTGGTGATGCCACCACGGTAGGTACAGTAAAAACGGAAATCCATACTCACCCCTTGCTCTCCGTCACCGAACTGAATACCCAGCGTGTTCATTGCCCGCAAAATTGCAACCATCGACTGAATTGTGTTACTGTAAACGACTGGCTTGAACTGTTTGTTGTCCTCTTGGGTAAAGCCACCTTCGTGAATGATTCTGAATTGAGAGTTAAGAAGCAAAAAGTAACATGATCCTCTCATTGGGAAGTGAAGATCCTGTCAGTTTATGTTAAGCTTTACCCCCAAAAAACTAGGGTTTTTTTTGGTTGGTTGTATCATGAGTCTCCAGTTCTAAGCGGTCAGATTTACATTGTTAAGGCTTAGGTGACTTTCTATTTGAATTAATTAATTCTACTGTCTAAACAACAACATCGACTTTTAAAAACTGCGTTCACCGGTCAACAGTAACCATTGTTTGGAAAACAGAAGTGCTTTTCATTACCCAGTAGACAGAGTGCTTTCTAGCCAGATTCAAATTCAGACCTTGACCTCGTGATTCAGTAGGCGTTGAATTGGGATATATTACTGGTTCTCCGAAAATCAAGTACCTAGTGAGGCTCAAATCTTTCCATTTTCAGAGTTGGATATTGTGGAAGAAATCTGGAAAAATTCCAGTGGAATTAGCGGACGCTGTTATTCGACCCGAACATAGTGCATTCTATAAGGATAAGACTCGCAAAGCATAACGCTACATAATTATGAACAGTAACTGATCAAGAAAACAACATATGGTTTCAACAAAACATTTCAATCGCAGACGTCTATCAATGGAGGGAAGGAAACTCTCGTGCTATTCGGAGTGTAAGTTCGACTGAAAATCCATCAACTGTGTGTTTGTTAATTTCATCTAGCTGGTTTTATAATCATGTCTCTTCTTGAAACTAACAGATTGAGCAGTGGTCAAACTTGCGTCTACTCACAGTTTCTGATGTACACACTCGATCAAACGCGGTGCAAACCGCCAGAATGATGGTGACCAGCTAACTTTGAACTTGTGATGTCGATTGGAATTTGCTTCTTTATAGTCTTGTGATAAAGATGAACTAATCTCAGCAGCTTTCACATCTGTCTTCTCTTTGAGAATTTTCAATAGTGATCTACTATATCATGATACAACATTCAGGGAATGAGCCAGATACGATAATCACCTCCAGCAACCTACTCAACGAGTTTTCACTGTCCGCGCCTTTTGGTTCTCACAACTCTCAGGAATGTGGCACAAAGAAATTGTCAGCTATTGACTAAGTGTATCAGATGTTCTGTTAAGACGCTGAGATGACATGTTCAGTGCGAATTTTCGTTAGGTGGTTTGATTGAGCACTTGGTTGATATTCAGTTATATCCCAGCACATTTTACTGGTCACGGTCAGTAACCAACTGGACAGTAACTGGTTGGGCCGCTACCCTCATTCCAGACATACGTCCGTGGATTTCACTGTTCAAAACGAAAGACTTTGTGGTCATTATCTTGCTAAAGGCACAGGAACAAGCATAACTATCCTCAAAACTACTATATACATTTCGCCGTTGTTATGAATAGTTTATAGTCTTGGATATCCAAAGACTTCCAGTGAGTTTGATGCACGAAGTTTCTAGTGAACAGTGACAAACTTAGACAAGGTAAATTATTCAATCAATACCAGCCTTAAACCAAGAGTAAAGCAGTATAAGATCACTAAACTAGACACCCGATTGACTAGAAGAATGAGATATTGACTCAAGGAATTGCAATGAATGGTACACTATAACAACCCTTAAACCAGGTGGACCAGCGAAAACACTATTTTGGAACGGAAATTTGTAACAGCTTTGTTTCACTATTCAGGGCATAATTAATAAAGAAAATATGTGAGCACACGAATGTGGTCTCAAAATGACAGTAAACGAAAGCGAAGAAAAAAACACTCACTTCATCTGTTTCACTATTGTACTCTTGCCAGATTCACCAGCACCTGTCCAAACGCAAGAAATGATCAAATTGTTAGTTCACTTGATAAACCTTTAACAAACGAGGTGATTAATACATGCTTCTAAACCATTCAGCATTAGGTCAATATTTTTCTGAACGCTGGTAAATACCTGTTGCGCTTGAGATGAATATTCAGACAGTATGCCCGAACATCGCGTCCCATGATGATTTATAATCAGTCAGTTTGTAATGAACTACGTAGAGAAATCCATCGCAGCCCTGGATGGTAGTATTCCATTTTATTTGACCGACACGCTAACTATGCCAACTGTTGGTTCCGTCAGAATTTCGCACGTAAATTAGAGAAAAAACTCTTGTTTCCTATCTACAAAGCTCAGTGTTCAGATATTTGAAATCAAAATTCTTCCAAGGCAAACTCAAACACAGTAATAAATCGATCTATGGCTGAGTTGGAGATCTGGGATCGACAGAGATAGGAATCAATGGATGAAATGATTAAAGCTGGTAGGAACGTGGTAATCTGTCTTGGTTCACCTCACGTATCACAAGGTGATTATAGAATAGAATGTATCCGTGGATAAAGTCAATGAGATTTCCTCCCCATTTACTCAAATTATACTGCAACACGGAACTAACGCTAGCACGAAAACAACAACAACAACGACAACAGCAACAATAACCACTACTCCTGCTACTACTGTGGTGAGGACGAGCGATCGCACCATACTACTCATACCACTACTATTCAGTAGTGATTTAGACATTAAAGTAGCTGCGAGAAAAATACAAGAAGATGTATTAGAGTGCAGCGTGGCGTGAAATGGTTCTTGGTACATAAAGAAACTGATTATTCGCGTTCGTGGCAACCGTGACGTTCTGAGATCAGTGTCGTACGCAGATGAGTGTTTTCGTTTGAATTTATGTTGAAGCACATAACCCATGTATTGGTTTGCTGAGTGAACAACCCTTGTACCATCTACGTTCTTGGATCATAACACTACTGCCATTACGGATACTACTACTACTACTATTGCCAGTACTAATAAGAATAGGCGTTCACAATGACGTATTTCGTTATGAATTCCATGATCCTCACAAAAGCTCTGAGTTATTGACCTGTTCATAACACTTCGCTATGGTACCTTGCTTTAACTAGGGTGATTTGTCTCTAATTGTCACTATTCCGTAACAGCTTTTCGTCGTGGTTTCTGTTTAGCCCCAAGGGATCAACCTATTAACTGTCCGAAAAGAATGGTTCATAGTCAAACAAAAATATTGATTGTATGTGTGCAGTTCATTGTCGGGGACCGAAACATGTGATTGAGTTCTAGTTCACGTGAGGACAGTCCGCACGAACTGATAGCAGGATGCACAGATTTGGCTTAATCAACGTGGTGTCAGTGGGGCTGTCAATATACAAAATATTCCATTGGGCTGATGGACAGTCATGTGCAGACCGTCAAATAACGCCGAGTTGTCTCTTTCTGAATCCACTTTGTGTCCACGAAGCAACAAATAAGTGGTTGATGGACTTCTCATCTCTCCATTCTAAGCGCAGTTGCTAATGTTTTCGTATATCAAGTATGGTGAAGTCGTTGATCACTGATGCTTGTTCTGAATGACACAGTTTAGTTAGCGTCAGCAGGTAAGCAGCAATGTGGCGGTGGTAGGGACCGAATTGGTTGTCTAACTAAAATCTTTAACAGTCACAACATTAGACAATAATGGACCGTATTAAGAAGTACAATGTTTGCCTTCGAAGTAATGATAGTTAATGCAGAGAAGTAATGTAAGCCCACAAAATACAGGCGCAATTTTGCTCACGTTTAGGACTCAATTGTTTGTACGAAAGATGTGGTAGTTACTCTGACAAGATCGGTTTCATTCGAGGCACAGGAGTCTCAAGAGTTAGGTTTGATTTCTCCGCTTTCTTTTATCTTAGATGTAGAATAGTTCTTCTTGTAAGTGTTTGACGATCAGGGATGATTATGCGGCTACTGATGATGATGATGATGACAAGATTAAGATGATCTTCTTTGATGAGTCATTGGCCATATTGTTTTACTGCTGTGTTAGGATTTCATTTCACCAATTTCAGTGTCACTTGCACCGAAGTTCGCTCTGTGTAACATCTTCACAACAGTTTATCTTTGACAATTTTTTGTTCAATCGACTTCGAGGTATATCAAGACGCTTACGTTCTATAACCTCTTTCAAATATGTGAAACACTTTGACAACGGCAAACCGATGGCAGTTTCCCTTGTCTATCTGACTGGTACAGTGACCTTTCTGAAGGCCAATTACGATGCTTGTTTTTCAAAAACCTTCTTTCTTATGAACTTAGATTCACAGCCAGTTTATCACTCAAATTGGGCTGACAGTTTGCCTATTACTGTATGACTAGGCAATGATACACATGACTGAATTTTACGTAGTAGGTAGAGCACATGTCGTTGGACTCTGGCCCTTTGACCAACTGATCCATGCTAGTTCTAGAGGGACAGTTTTGCTGCCAAGTTTAGTCTAACCTATCTGACTAACCGTCATTTGAATTTGCAACCGTGTGACTTAATGTTGTGCGATCAGCTAACTTGATTAGTCATGTAATGAGTCTTCTGGTGAACCGCCATCCACGTTCATACTACACAAACATGGGGGGTTCAAATTTGTAATCTCATTTATCGTCAAAACGGACACTAATTTATATTCAGCCAGAACTTATTGAGATCGAAATTTCATGTAGATGATCTGCGATTGCTAAAATTCCACAGAAAATCTTTTCTAGAATGTAAGAGTTGTACAAACTTTGTAGTTCACGGGAACAAGTAGAATCGACGGTCGCAATACTTATAGATGCGAGCAACTCTTATCAGAACTGTTGTAGATATATATGTATTGCCAAGCATATATATATATA
>JTDE01003250.1:0-19457 GCA_014338405.1 Paragonimus skrjabini miyazakii | reverse complement strand
ATATAAAGCAATCTAAGAACCTAGTCAACTTGTAACCAGTTAGACGGATTTCTGGTTTCATCCAGCTTGTTGTTTAACATAAAGATGCTTACGAAACAAACAGCACTGTGTTACATTATTTTATTTTATTCATTACTTCACAATCAGAATGTTATTTCATTGTGAAAACATCATAGTTCATTTGTTGCGTTTTATTTTTAATAACTCCGTTCATTACGTGTAGATTGATATCACCTACAGTCCACCCACTGACGTGTATCTGGCTCTTATATATAATGCAGTTGTCGACTATCTGATACAGATCATAATGAGTCAACCTTGCTAATCACCATTCTCTTATTGTGTGAATGGCAGTAAACCAGTGAGTTATTTTTTTATTTCCGTTATCCAAACAATGTACTCGTTAGCGCCGTTGTAATATCCACATTTATCTTGGTGGTTCTATCTTCCGTGTTGTTGGGAAGTGGCTTCATGTATGATGAGTTTCCGTCTTCTGGTGACTCTAGAAACTAGTGAGCCCAAGAATGCAAAAATGGGGAACCATATGGCCAGCCTGAATGGCCCGGTCACCAGGATATTCCTGTCCGTTCCGCTGTTTTGCTATGAAATATGATAGATGGAATGAAACTGCCGGTAGTTCTTAACAAAAAGATATCAAACTCGGTGACAGAGAGCCCTTGGAGGCTCTACAGCGAACCTATACAAGATTTAATGCCTTTTTACTACTGGTTTCACGTGATATCAACCCAATCATCAATAGCCAAAGCATGTTTGTTAGATGCTTAACCTAATGCTATTTAGCCTTGTACCGGTCCAGCGCGTCCAGTACCAATCACCTCTCTTACAACTATCCCTTGTTAATTATGATATCAATGTCTTCGTCGCCTACCACATTTTAGGAAACAGTTCAGCCTACGCAAAACTGTGATATTTCTATGCTACCGTTATTTCCACACGCGACCCTCCGTGCGATAACCGTCAGTTCCTTACTATCCATCAGCTCCCGTTTGTTTACGTCAAGGTAACATACCGAACGAAATGTCGAGCGCCGGATGGATACATACCCGAACTTACCAGTCAACGTTATGAGCACAACAGTGGTTGAGACAACCTATCAGGTTGTCATGATCTTGATTACATAATAATTGGTGTGTTTGTATGCGTGTCTAATCCGTGCTTGTCCTTTTCTGTATGATGTATATAACTGCCATGTTTTACGTTCGCGACTGATGAAAGTAAATGAAATGTCAACTTATCGCAACATGTCTTCTTTTTGCTTTGATGAAGAACATACTGGCAATCCATACTTACTGAACAATGCACCAAAGCTATTGCTAATATATGTTCACTCACTTTCAGAGCCTTGGCTTGGTCATAGTTTGAACCGTGACAAAACAGGTATGTCAGGTCTTGTTTTATCGGGCTTTCAGAGGAAGTCAAAGTACAGAATAACGTAAACAACAGACAGTCTTTGATTTACTTCACTCATTCTTAATAAACTATAGAACCGATTGTATCCGGTGAACGGGCCGCTGAATTAGTTACTTCACCGTCATGAGTCGCGGCTGTTTTGTCACACTACACTCCTGTAAAATGCCTTCTCAGATTAGAAGACGATTAAACAATAGATATTTTATGGTTGTTACGAGGCAAAGCAAAAACACGATAAGATATTTAATGATACAAACTGTTTTTATTCCAATGGTGGTATGACTGAAGAAAAAGTATGGATAGGAGTAACGGTGCCTCACCGTTGGGGCCTTTTTTGTAGAAAACCATATTCTTGTGTTCTCTCGGGTGGTTGTTATGGGAGAGACCACTGTGAATAAACCTGTTAATTTCAACATGACTAACAGATGTAAATGTCCTCTGCTTCAATTCCTTGTACAATTACAACATCTGACGGTATTTAACCTAAACTGTTATAACTTTTTTTCATTATATTGAGAAAGAGGGCAAGGGGAATGTTCCTGTTGCCGACCGTATAACTATTGTGTGGCTATCCCTGGGAATTCAAAACAACCGTTAATGATTTCCAGTCAATAATTGTTCAGTTTGAAACTAGGTGTATGTTTATGATGAACACTGGAACATATTGATCGCTAGGGATAATCATTTTCCTTGGCAGGTCAGCTGTTTGCCGTCGTTGGATCAATGCAATTTTTCTCCCGGCCGGACTGTGACAGTCTGGATCGATGACACAGCCCAGTTGTTGAGGTATTCTGCGCACTCCCATTGACTTTGCCTTCGTTCACACCCATTTTCAACCCCGTCAATTGTTCGACTGATGCTTTGATGGGTAGCTCTGAGCCCGGCGAGTAGCCTGAGTTTATATCCAGTTGGACTAATTCTGATGCAGTCGCCACCGGAGTACAGTAAAACTCTGTTTCTATCCTTCCCATGAGAGTTTGCCTTCTAAAGGCGATCACTTTAGCCCGGTCTCGCTGAGTGTCCACTGTGTCGTCCAATCTTCGGTGATCACAACCAAATCCCTAAACGGACCATTCCACTGCATCCTCAACCTTCTCACAATGACCACTAGTTACTGCCATAAAAGACCACAATTCCAGCTGCCAGATAAAATTAAATTAGTCCCGTTACATTTAGCTTACATGAGCAAAACGATTCCAATTGCAAACATTCAGTACTAAATCAGTTAATGAGTCCTGTGATTCAGTTATAAAAACGTTACTAGTCACTATTAGATCAAATTAAAGTAGTGAATGTGGAGCGCCGCAAACCGGCTGCATTGTGAATCTACAACCCATTAAACCAGAGGATTCTGCGTAATGGGTGAAATTGAAGGTAATATCTTCAAGTGGTAAACTGATTTGATTTATGACACAATGTAGATTCAGTAATAGGACGAAGTTCGTCCGAAAGCATAACGTCGTACTAAGTAGCCTAATTGCAAGGGTTTCATCTGTTTCTATATGTAATTCCTCAACGCAGGGTGTTGACGAATCCAGTCGGATCAACGTAATGATTCAGATCAAAGAAACGGGTAGCGACTGAGTTATATGTCGACGTTATTGATCCAGTTCATAGTCATACGGAGTTCTTTCATTCATTTAAACAGTAGACTAATCATGCTTCCACTATACTCTATTGCACAATAGCATGAGGGCGAGTAAACAGACGTGCTGTGTAGGTGGACAGAGATTTTGCCTTTGAGATGAAAAGCGATGGTTTGAGTTGACGTACAGCTAAGGTTCACATTTATAGCAGGAACGTTCAGTTGATTGGATAATTGTGATGCATGATCCATCGGTACGAAAAGATTAGAAAAATGCATTTTTATCCACTGCTCGTACATCAACGTGTCTGGTTCTGGATGCCAAGTTTTTCTGACGAATCGTTCGGCATAGTCATTTTTTTTGGAATGTTCTTCCACGTATCTCAAACTAAGTCAAGATAAATTTTCTTGGCTTTATCAGCGAGTTCTCACGCTAATTTTCACTCTTCTGTAGGCGATACAAGCCTAACATATTTACATGCTAAAGTGGATTAGTAATATTTCTTTCTTTGTGGAAGCCTCTCTGCACATGTAAACAATTCCAAATTTGTAAACTGAAACGCTTTGCTTAATTCTAATTCCGATTTGTGACTACGCACAAACCAAAGTAGCTGAGTGTTTAAATGTAACAATTTGGTCTCACCTAATGTGAGGTCAGTGGCGCAATCATCAAGACGATCGTGGGCTAGAGTTCATAGCCTGGTCCTGGTAAGGGTATTTACTGCTGATGAGATCTAACGGAAAGTGAACCACGATCGGTTATTGCTTATCAGAATACGCAATCGGTAATCAAAGGTGAGCAGAGTCCTTTGACTGGTTTCTCTTCTAGTCTTCAACATTTGTATGCTTATAACAGCCAGGTGAACGGGTTATGATGACACACGGTGTAATCCACCGAGGGTTCTGCACTACCAAAATGACCACGAATACCTCGGTTGAATTATTTACTGTTCAAATATTGGTGAGCCCTTCTAACACCATGCAGCAATCTATGAGGTTAATACGTTAGGGTTGACAACTACTCACACTTAGTACACATACCGCACCCTGTAAAAATTGTACAGAGCGTAAGTGAGGTTAAAAGCAATCATTCTATGATCAATTTGATATTCACATTCCAAATACAATATCGAATTGAAAGTAAACAATAGCGTAAGCCGATCCACTATTCATTTATCAAGTTTACAAACAGATCAATCAAACCATCGATTAAAACAATAATTAGTAGCTAACGATGGTGTCACTTTTTAGAGATACTGATAACGGTTAAAAATCAGAACGACTGTCCTCTATTGTCTTACATGACCTACAGTATTTTCTGCTGTCTGCTGACTAAGAGTAGCCGCTTAAGGCTGTTGCTTCCTAATCAACAGCTATCGCTTATGAGCCAGGTTAACAAATTGTATCAGTAATTAACCGATCGCCATTGGCTCTTAAAAGACTAGATACGACATTACCAATTTTGACGTTTGTTATGGTTGAAAAGAAAATCAATAAACCTGTTTAAAGGAAATTCAGTCAAAGAAAGTGAGACTTCAACAACAGTCGTTGAATTGTAACCCCATATAGAAAAATAAGTGAGAACCTTATTTGACTGATGATGAAGCTTGTACGCATTCTTATTCGGTAACAAACCCAGTTAGTAAACCTGACTTGGGTGCCTTGGAAAGTACGCATTTATTCCCCTGTAAACAATTAGCAGACCGTATCCTATAGTTGATCGAAACACTCCTGTTCTCCGAGTCGCCCAGTTCGTCAATTCGGCAATGCACAGTTGCGTGATTTGTGCAGTGTCAAGCGGATAGAAATGTTCTCTTCAGACCTCAATAAAAAATGTGAGTTTTCTATTTTGTCCATTATCCATTCAAGAATGTAACCTAAAACTATTCCACTGTAAGGTAATCAGTGGGATGCAGATAAGAATGTGAATTTATTTGAAATAATTAGCAGGAGCACTTAAACCTCCCATGACCATAATCAGGCGACACTCGATTAGCTATTTTTCACGTTCGCACGCCACCTCAGGCAGAATAGTGCACGTGAACGTAATGTGTCTAGTTCCTGTCATTTTGCAGCAACAGGGGATTGTTTAAGAGCCAACAACGATCCTCCAACGGCTGAATATTACGGGTTAACTGTCAGATTTTTCCTTTACGCATGACTATAGTTTCTGGCCAATGACAGTGCTTTCCGGTCGTTTTTCGTTATCGCGTGCCAGTGGTCACTATCCAATGGCTTCACACGAGACACGAACACACATGTGCCATGATCACTGGGTCGTGGGCCTGTTAACTGAAGCACGCATGGTGAGCGCTACGTGTTGGTGAGTCCGTAACGGATGCGTACACGCACGTGCCAATATGCTCTGGTACTAGTCAGGGCGGCCTAATCAGAAGCAACGACGGCAACAGTTGATCAGGCTTGAAGGTGGTCCAGTGGTATGCGTTAGAGTGCGGACTGAGTGTTTCGACTAGTGTACAGTCACTGACTGAAATCGAAGCTGAGAGAGTAAATACAACAGGCTACATCGCAGTGGACATGAGCTAGGTAATCTACAATAGGCTCAGTGACAACGGAAAACCTGTAGTATCACGGTTTTTACTGTAGGAGCTGTCACAACTTGCACAATTGGATCACTTTAGCCAACTGATTCAAAAAGACTGTGTTTTTATGTTTCAGTGTGGTGAAATCAGTAGGACCGTAATAGATATGCAATATCACACAAAGTTGTAAATTTTCGGACCAGGAGACAGTACTGAGCCTGACGCAGCATCATGTAAAGTGTACTGAACAATTTGCCTAAGAGATCAAGATTTACCATAACAGATGGATGTGAGCAGTGGTGAAGTACGCACACGCAATTCTGACCGTGGTGATCAACAGGCTAATTCGACTTTGCGTCGTTTCGCAGTCAGCTGGACTAACCTGCACTAGGTTAAACCGTGGGCTGGTCAGCATGTTTTCTTGTAGTGATAATTGTATTATAAACTTTGTAATATACAGAAAGTTTATGAACTTTGTCAGGTAGACCTAAGTCTGAAGGAAGATACTTCATACTTTTAGTTAACAGGCCTACCAGCAACAAACTGTGATAAAAGTGATCATGTTTATAGTGAAGATGAAATACGGTGTTAATAAACGTTCTGTTAGAATTTTTCCGGCTGAAACAGAAAGTGATGTAGTTTTTGTCATCATGAACTAGGTTTAACTATATTGCTTCTAACTTGGCAACTAGTATCACAAGGCGTTGTGTCTGATATAACCGTTATTGATACTGGATCTAGAACGATAAAGAATCAATTATGATCTTATGCATGTACTTCGGATGCTAATCTGTCGTCTGTCACACCAACCAATCTTTGCCGATGCTGCAACCGATTGGCGTAAGGTGATAGGTGGACAAGCGATCACCTAGCATAGAGAAATGAAGTCGTTCAACGAGGTGTTGGCCACTGTAGATTGGGTTCGTCTCCCGGATTGGGGACCTGGCGACTAAAACAATAGTAATCTGTAACCCTTAAGTGAAGTAGCGGCAAATCGGATCAATGACGTAAGGGTTGCCGTTGTTTGTCGGAGTTGTTAATCAAGTGGGACACTGGAAGCTGTAAGAAAACTGTCTTACTGCTGACACCTTACTTTCATCTACAGCTTGGTTGTTTGTTTGCAAAATGTAAGCATCTCGATGCTAAATGTTCGAATATAGACTTAGCTACGTTTACTAATTAAGTCTCCTCCACTTCTTTTGTGTTTTTTACTATCTTTTCTGTCCCTGGCCAGGGATTGCTTTGTTATTCATGGATGTATGGCAGTTAACCGTCAGTGAAAATCAGTGGTGTATTGTTATCTGTCATGATAATGATGATGATGATGATGTGCGTTCAAGTTAAGGAAACCACAGTATTAAAATGTCCAGCTATTGAAAATAATGACGTCGAATATGTTTTCAGTAGTAAAGCCGAAATCCACAGAATTTGAACAGGACAAACGATCAACTGAATGTAATGGAAATACTTGGGGCAATTTGTACGTCATGCGCACAAACAAGAGAAATCGATATCAAGTGTCTAGAAGGAGAAACTCTGCTCGTAAGATTTCAACCTGTTCTAATCACAAAAAACGCATGCGTTGATTAAATTTTCTGGCCCAATTAATGAATTAATTAATCTGGTCTGTGTCACTGTGGATAGCAACCCCGGAGAATAAATTATGTTTGATTAAACTACGAAAAGCATCCTAAGTCGTGGTTAAAGTTTGTAATTTCGGGTTCATCTAATATTGTCATGTAATGCGATCTACGTTGTTCATGTGGTTAAACAGAATGAGACAGCTAACACAAACAAAAGTGAGAGTTTTACGCGAGTAAACATAAGGTCAACGTGTATCATGTGTATCTTAACTATCACGCACAGATTTATTGGTAACTTTTTTGTTGAGTTGTTATTCCCTCATTTATAATGTACACACACTAACGCAGCTGAAATCGTCTAACTTATATTTTTCTTGCGTAAGGATTGAAAATCAAGTTTTTTTTCAACCCTTACACACGTCTCCTCCATTTATACGATTTTGGTCGAAAATAATGTAAAATCAGCTGTTACCAAATTGCTTATGAAGTAAAGAACCAGTAAACAATTCTGTTCCAGCAATAATCGAGATGTTTTTGAGTGATACATAGGTTATTTCATTTGTAGCTGAACTCGAATCCACATGAGCTTTACGATCACACACACACACACATACACTTACCTAGCAGTAGCAACTTGACATCTTTGGCCGCCTGCATACCATCCTCCTTCAGCTTTTTGTCTATATTTCGACTTTGTTCCAAAGCATCACGTTCCTCTTTGGACAACGTACAGCCCATTATTCCGTTTTAGATAAAACTATCAGAACTATCCGAGAATTTGAACTGGAACCGGAATAAAACGATGTAGAATGAAATCAGGTCACACGAGCGGGATAGTTCCACTACGACGTACAACAAAAATAGCACTGTTTGATAAGACCAAAATTGATGGCAAAATATGTCTAGAGTAGAGGTCCAAATTCAGTAGGTGATTACACGAATACCGCCGCTTGGGCCACAAGAGCGCTAGTGTATATGCGTATAGAATACAAGAGAAACTCAGCGCATCGGTCGATCTGCGTGTGTATGTGCGTGTGTGCGTGTCCGAGTGTGTCACATAGTCTGATGAGTTTTATCCTCGAAAGGAAGGCAAGGATTACTTTTGTGAATGTGCGCGTGTCTTCGTTTGCGTACGCACAAGTGCGGCTATCTTTTTCCTGCAATGCGCACGTGTAGGTGGTGCATTGCACCCCAAACTGAAGGGAAGTAAGTGGTCAGACAGACAGCAATGCCATGGCTTGCTGTCCATTCGTTTGGCTTAGCCCTCTTATTGGTCTATCTAACTCGATCGGTTTAGCCTGTTTCAGTTCACATGGGCAATATTGCAAACATCCATATGATTGGTCCACTCCATGAAATGAACTGAGTCTAACGGACATTTGGTCTAGAACCTTTGGTAAATCAAGCCTTGATAAACGGGCTGGCCAAGTACACCCTAACGCATACGAACAAAAACCGTACCGACTAACGCTGGTGACTTCCGACAAGCGTGCTTTGAGCAGACGTTGTTTGGCGATACCTGGTAGATTTAGAACCACCAATACTGACAGTTGATTTACGGACAGCCAGTACGATCGATTGGTAATGCACGTATGCTGCGACCGCTACTGTTACCTAGAAAATCATACTTTTACGCATTATACTGTAACGATCGGTTGTATAAATGTGATGGTAGCCAGGCACAATCAGGTAATTTAGTTTTGTTTTGGATAATTGCGTATGTCGAATCAAAAAAGGAACAACTTAAATTTCGTCGTAATGTCTTCCAGCAAATCTTTCTGAAAGTTTCAGAAAACTATCTACCTTTAAAACCAAAATCGCAACTTTCTACCGGGTAGGAACAAATTTATCCATCAGAAAAACCGGTGTAAACTCTAGACTCGTTGATCTCCTTAGCTAATTCTGGTTCCTTTCCATTCGATAAACATTATGGACTGTCTAGTGTCGTTTCTCAGAGTTCTGGAATATACTTAGTATTATCGATCATTAAGTCTTTCATAATCTTTTCAAACTGTTCATTTAATTTCCATCTAATTATGGCTGAAGAGAGATCATTACACTAATCGAACATAGCTCACATCTTTAATCAATCACTTAGCTTATTTAAGCCCTAATAACTATGGCGTAATACCCTACACGTTTGTTCCCTTTGCACAATAAATGTCTATCCGTCGCCATGGGATCATCTTTTGATCTATGCGCCGCTAATGAGTAGCTTAGCACTGGTTAAACGTGCGAAAACCAAAAGGTAGTTCTCAAAGCCAAGTAGACTAGGAGCTGACAGCGACGAGTAGGAACATGCATGTGCAATGTGTGGTGCGTGTTGACAAAGAGGTCATCAGTTCACGAGAGCTAACTGATGTGAAGACAGTTCAGCCGTATAAAACAGTGTTTGTGTTCGTGGTTCTGTATTTCAAATATCTTGTGATGAACGTCTAGCTACAACAACTTCCCGTGTCAGGGGTATTTTGCAGTGAAAGTGGTTGTTTCCGAATGGAAGAAGTAAAAACAAGTTTCAGATTATAATTGCTTGATAACATCAACAGCCATAAACGAAAACTGAATTTTGAAACAATTGGTTCCCTTCAGACGTTTGAACAAAGCAGTTAGAACACGAGCACTGGTAGATGCAAGCATTTAGTATTGACTCGTCGTAACCAAATTTACAATAACACGGGTGGGTTTTTTTATAGCAAGCAATAAGCGGGTTAGGATTGGTCATTAAGTCCAGGGAAGAATCAAGTTCACGAACAGTTGTTTCTGAATGCAGAGAGCTGACTTGAGTCGGTTGATTGCGACTGCTTCGGCAAACCGTAAGAATCTTGGGTTGGAGTGACCTAACAGGAATCTGAATGTACAAGATGGATTGATAACGTGACCAGTGGTCAGGACGTGTCTCACGACTGAATCAACTGGTTGTTTACGTGTTTCAGCAACATTGCCGTCCTCCGGTAACACGGACTTCTACACCCATTTAAATAAATGTTCCTTCATTCTGCAGCTCAAGCATCTCTCAGTTCTGCCTATGTAACTTTCTCCGCAGCTACTTACAACTTGGTAAACACAATGTCAATTGGCACCGATAGGCTGATCTCCTTCCTTTGAAGGCACTGGTAATTTCTGAGTCCGAGCGATTACGCGGAGTTCAGCCGCACTGAACGTTCGCTTAATAGAATTCCTCAGCCGTTGTGTTATTTGGTGCAGGATATAATCACCCCTAACAGGCAGTTCTGTGTAGATCTAACTTTCTCAAAAAACACCAGGTTTTATTGTTTATATCCGTCTAAATAACATGCTATTAACAAGCTTAAGTTATATTCCTCTGTTTACATTGAGCTTCGATCAATGTCCAGCGCGTACTGCCAGCCAAAATTATTTAGCTCACATCAGTGGACAACGTTTCATTGTCTTTGCACAACGTTTTAAAATCTTTCAGCAGACCTTTAACTATGCGTTTCGTTCATTGTTACATTGACCCTCATTAAGTTTATTGTTCTCTGGTTGTGTAACCCGGTCTTATTGTTACAGACTTTGAGCTAACAAGCCACTGACCGAAATGTTTATCCAGAAGCGATTGTATCTTCATAACCGACTAGGTGCAATTCCAGACTGATTCACATTCTTTGTTCCCACGAAAAGCTCGCATACTGTTCTCAGCCACAATATACGGTATACTTAATAATTGTCTCCCGCATTCACAACCTCATCAAGTGTTTAAATGACTCTAATTTGAACAAAATCCACACACTGGGCGTAGTTTTTACCGCACTGCTTACACTAACTTTGCAATGTATAGGTTAATTACCCTTCTCTAAAGGAGAAATTCGCAAAGAAGCAACACTTCCAAAGTAGGAATGGTTGTTGCATGGATATCTGGTTTGAAAAGCCAAAATCTCCCGGAACGATTCATTAATCACTGTTTTAGATCAAATGGTGTTTAGTTTTACCCTTTGGAGAAAACAGTACGATCGACTTGACAGATCTAACCTAATAAGTAGTGTGGCAGATTTATGAATTTAGATGAGACCCAACTGTGAAAAGTCAGGACTTCGGCTGGATTCGAACCAGCCAGATCTAACCTAGTTTGTTCACACAGTGATCGTAGGGTGAATAGCCTTAGTGCGTAGAGTAATGAGAATGTGAAGAAGACTAACGGTTTAACAACAGATGTTGAGGTGATCGTCAGGTTATTTTCTGTGTTTGGTGACATTTTGATTGAACGTAATGTAGAAGATTCCCTGAACGAACAAATACCGTCAGCTACGATAACCGTGAGAGGGACGTTGAAATGTTATAACTTGCGCCAGGGATACAAATAACGTGAGGGTTATATCGTCTTTCTGCTAATTTGTGGTGATCTCAGTTTGCAGGCCAGCAGCTCGCAAGCGACAGCACATCATGGCCATGCGTCCATAGGCTGAAATGATATAACTACATGCTTGGCTCTTCACAGCGGCAATACACACTCAACCGATCAGTCTGTCTCCCACGTAGTTCACCAGTTCAATTGCAGTTGCAATGAAGTCAGATCGGCGTTTGCATCAACGTATGGCGGAGCACATTCCTAAGTGGTTATCAGTGGCGATCTAAAATAACGACCTACTGACGGTAACAAACTCGAAGACCCCGGCTTCATCGATCGTCAAACGTACCTTAACAACCGGTCACCTAGTTGACCCTGTTAAATCGTTCAAGATACTGTTACATAATCGCAGCTTGAAACTGTTGGCGATTAGCGAGGCAATGTTAATCAAACAACACAGAAGGCACCACAGCTGACGCCATTAATCTCCTTACCGTGGAATTGATTGAACTATTAGGGCGTGAAAGGTCAGAACTATGTGGTTGGTTCGTTCAATTGTTGTTGCTGTACGCAGTTTGTATAAAATTTGCTAATTTGACGTTGGTGACTGATGAGAGTAAATCGAAATGTTAACAACCCACAATATTTCTTCTCTCTGTTTTGACCAAATGGATTAAGGGAACTCAGTGTTTTGAAGATATGACTACAACCAATTCAGAACGTCCTGATTACCTTGCTGCCATCAGTCCGACAACTGTCAAACGGGCGAGCTTTTCGCGACTCAAACATTAAGGGAACGGTGGGGGATTGACAACTGTCTGTCTCACATTCCCTAACCAATTTCCTGAAGCATTGCCACGTATAAAGTGCGTGTAACCAGAAATACGATGAATTAGTAACTGTATCCACAACTCCTGATCTCCTATTTTTACTTCATCGAAACTAGCATTGGACTCGAGCTAGTTCATTACTTGTTGTTAGTCCCGCGAATCCGATTATGAAACAGTTGAAAGCTTATACGTTCGAGTAATCGTTATTGGTCAGCCTGACAGTAGTCCACTTTTAATCATGCTGTTGCAAGTGACAAATGATGGATCGTATACGGCCACCTACCACAATTTTTGTAATGTAGTTCTAATCGCTGTTAGGTGCTCTTTCACTAGTGAATGTTGCTTACGTGACCATTGCAATGAACTGCACCTGGGTTTTCGGGTGGTAATCTACATACTTTCAAAGTTTGTACGCGTGATATATCACACTATAAAGGTCAGTTTTAATGAAACACTAGAATTAAACACAAGCAAATTTCCAGTTTGGCGATTTTTACGACATAAATTTGTCTTGCTCACTGTATCCCACGCACATTGTCAGTGTTACACGAGGAGTACTGTAGCTATTTGTGAATTTGTAAAAGGTTTGGTTGCGTTTTAAACGCATGTGCGGTTTTAGCTCAAAGGATGAGTATAAAACCGAAACTTTCTCTGTCGGGTGCATTAAGGTTTTCTATGACTTTGAAGTCGTACTTTCATTCCCTATCAAAGTCGTTAGTTGGCTAACGTGAGCCTGTGACCCTGATCGCTTTCTACCACGATTAGATCTCGACTGGATTCATAGATTCGTCTGTTTGGACCAGTGGTTTTCAATCACAGCCTGGTCACCCAACTTTGTATCACGAAACAATTTCCTCTGTCACATAAGAGGAATACAAGACATTAAAACACATTTCGCAATGTTAGTTATCTGAACAGTTTCACAGTGAAGAGTTCATGTTGCTTGAACTCAGCTCGCCCGATCGATGAAATCTCAAACTGTTGCTGATGCCTGTACTCTAAATTAGACTTTACGAGAGTTACATGCATGTGTGATAAGTCACCTCGAAAATACATGATGGTTTACTGGCCCTATGCTCATTTGACACACCAAATAACACATGATGTAGTTACTGGATCGGTGTTTCCCACTGACCGCTCTTGGTCCTCGTTATTACTCATTGGCCCCACTGCAAAGCACCACGAAGACCAGCTAAGTGCATGCGGACTGAATTTGAAATGTTTGCCTAATGTAAATATTGACACATTGAAAAGCCAACCGACCAAAAAGGAGCATCCTACATGGGCCTCCGTCATATTGTAGCGAAAAGGCGTTCAATAAAGCACAATATTTATTGCCCAACGCGCTAGTTACCATGCCACGCGCGCGCTCGCGATTTTGAATCACAACACCCCCCGGTTTCCGCTCACACGTCGTGTGCACTTCTACCCGGTTTAGGTGTATGATTGGCGCCTTCTATCCGGGGGTTTTCCGCCTGCTATTCCTCGTCCGTTGATCCGATTTCGTTGAGCGATGACTCATCTAGTTGCCCACGCCGTTCTCCATCCGTTCACTGTGGGTTTTTGAACGCATCTCCCCTGTGTTGAGGTATTCCGCCGAGAGTTGGAATGCTCGCACTTCCTGCCTGACAGTCCACAACAATAGGTTACACAATATACCTTTGGACACAACCTCTGTCTCTTCTTCTGACCTCATGTTGCACAGGCTCTTCGATTTGATATTTCTGTAATAATTTTTGATTGTGAAAGCTATTTTGAGTGTAATGATGTGCTTACAATAATAATAATAGTAATAATACTAAAAGATATGCGTTTTAATAAGTGTTGTCGACATCCATATGATTCATAAGAAATCGATAGACTGGGAGATGCATAAAATACTTACATACGACAGAATCCACTGATCCATTAAATGCTTTGGGTTATGGGTGAAATGTGATTGCAAATTTGAATCGTTGTACGAAAAGATCAAGAGCCATTGGTCCAGGCAATAGAAATGTGTCCATATTAAAAGAGGCGCCGACGAAATAACTGAGTACTTAACGGTGAAGTTGACTATTTTATGACATCAGCTTCCTAAACGGTTGTAATACACACGGTTAATTAAAATTAATATCTGAAAACAAACGATATTCTGACCACCTGCGTATTGTAGGGTTGATTTTAAAGACGGTGAATGATGCTAGCAAGGCCGTTACATATCTTACAAAATTCTGTTTGATACTGACAATCCGTCATCATAGAATGAGTGGACTAGGTAAGTCCTAGCGCGAATGATTATCGGCTCGAACGTTCTTCACATTAATTATACCTGTTGAGCCCAAACAAGTATGATAACGACTGCGATATACCTGTGGGAGAGTGAACATGGCAGATCAGTACAATCGCGCAAAGGTCCTCGTTAAGTTCGCACTTAGCTTTTCGGCCTATTTCACGCCCCAAAGAGGCCCAACATTTCTGATGTATTGCAAAACCTTTTAGAAATAGTGCATTCCGTATGACTGGATGTTGCTATCCAAAAAAGATGTATCGTATGAAGCCATATTGTTGCTGCTACCAAAGACTGACAACCAGACAGGATGGACGACTGGGTACATGATTTGTCTTGGAAAAAAACAGCTAGAGTTCAATCTGTACATGAACCTGCCACCGTTGAAGATGGCCAGTGTGTTTTATCCACTCACCTAGTTACCCGTGTCCATCTTACATACTACTGGCAATGAGGTCACTGGAGCAATATACAATAGGTTTCTGTTTGGTTGATTGTCAGACCGATCACATTTGGGGTGAACATGGCACATTCATTTTGGTCGCGTACCGAATAGTACAGATCATGTTCTACATCCGCACATTCGGTCTGGTTATAACAACATAGATGGCACACGGATATGCGCACTCGCAGGCGAAATAAATGGCAATGGTAAGCTAACAGGCTGGGGTCTGACATGAAACAGATTGTCAGTTCGATGAATTTTTAAGTACGTGTTGAACACCGTTCGCTTTTGAAATAGCTAATTTTACGCACGAGCACTCCGCGTTTCTCGCCTCCTCACCTGATTAGACAGCTTAGCCGTAATAGACACAATAAGACAAAAGTGAACAACGCAATCAGTATGAATTCACGTGAAAAATGATGGTGTTTTCTTCAGAAAATTATAAACTCCTACAGCGGTTTATCGTTTGGTCAGTTTCTGTCTGCTCATACAACAGATACTTCAGGATCAGTTTGTCAGTCATCTTACGGATAGGAAGCCAAACCCTGTTGGCTTTAAACGTTGATACGAGGATACAATCCAAGTAAATCTTCGGCGTTAAAATATCGACCTTAAGTCATGAGAGGATAGCTTTGAACCGGACAGTCGGGAATAGTGCGATCCCAGTGGACGTCCATAAATTCAGTGGCCGACAGTCGCGATGAGATGAATTCGAATGCGTGCTACGTAGAAAAACTATAGGTGCCGTGAGTCGCGGTGACGTAACCCCAGGACATTATGATGAGTGCGATTGCGCATAAGCTGATCATCTCGGATTGGTAGATCATTGAGTGTTGTAAACCCTCGAAAGTATATACTAGTTCGTTCTCGATATGCTGGTGCGCTTGACAGAAATCGAACTTTCCTCTTTGTAATAATAAACACGGAAAACCTCGGTCCCGAAAATACTGCGACTGTCCCCGTAATTGCTCTCAAGACAAGCCAAAAGACGCGTGCAAAAAGCAGGTTTGTTCCGCCCCAAAACGTGTGTGGTAAGGCGAAAAAATACAAAGTATTTGTATGATATGTAGTGACCAAAAAAATATTCCGGAATCATCAAACAGAACGACAGTTACCGATAAAAATAGTTAGGATCACTAATGGGCATAGCGGAAAAAATTCGGACTGGTAAAAAACTAACCAAGATCATCTCTCGACCGTTCTGAACAGTCCCGCTAATTCCAATTGAATCAAGCGTTTTTTTTCTTTAGCACGGAGGCGGCTTTGGACGTAAAAAAAGGACACTAATATTAACGTACTCGCAGCAAAGCGTCAACGTATAGATGACTAGTACATAAATGCAGGTAGATTAATTTGACTAAGCATTTTCCAATCGTATCAACCAAAAACCCTCCCCGTTTGTTAAAACGCCTGTTTTCGTTCTCAGAAACGTGAATCATGGTTGTCTGTCACCCTTTCTTTGATTCAGCTGTAGGTCAAACCTTTTGCATAGCCTCTCAGTGTAATTTATAACCTTCACTTACTTTTTAAATTCCTTCTAACCAAAGTCTTTTAATGAAACACTTCTTGTCCTGTTTAGTCACGACTGATACCACATCATCTGAGAAAAGGACTGCTTTTACGTTGATTTGTTATCAGGCAAAGTAGCGTTAATAGGAAGGTCTACAAAGTCCTTCACTCACTCACCCCGGACCTATTTCTTCAGGTTAACACTGGACACAAGGTGGCTGAGAGGATACAAACGTGGTACTGTGTAAGCCACTCGCAGTGATATCGATGTACAGGCGTTCTTTGACTTTGATCACTATGGTAGACTAATTAAGAAACGGATACTCTCAGCCAGTTGGTCAGTGTATTGTCACCATGGAAACCTCGATCAATCTAGACAGGCAGGTATTAACCAGAACTCTCTGGCAGTAAATCATGAATCAAACAAGTGATAGTGTGATCTTGAAATTCAGATTTACATCCCCCAGCCGAACAAATAACAGTCAATGCATGGATTGAATCACTGTTACCTTGCACTGTGGGAATGTCCACACCATAAATGATTCATTCAGAGCAGAGACTTCCATCTTCCATCCAATTTTCTATGACGAGACCTTGATTCACCGGCCCGACTTTCATGTTCCAGTCGATCGCCAAATTCCGTTTTTGACAGCCAATACACCACATTCAGTGAACTCGTGCTGACTGAACGATAGTCACCAAAGTTCATACAGCTGATTAGTATCACGAAGTTAGTTCATTCACCTCTGGGTCAGTGGGCATTTAGTCAACACATACAAAACTGCCTTGTGTTGCAAGCGAGAATTATATATTTGCCATATTAAATCTGAGGCATCTAACCACTACGCATTGATCTTGTCTACCTGTCCATCCAAAAGTGTGCGTGGTGTAGGTGACTAGGTGGCGACAGGTAATGGTTTACACTACGATCGATCGATACGGCGTCACTTGCTGCTTCCAACTGCACGTCCAAATAAGTTGAAGTCTCAGATGCACACAAAATCAGACGTAATGGGAAAAATTTTGGTAGTGAAAACCTGATGGCTACTGGATGAACCATACAATTGTCCTTGTGACCTGGTATAGACAACGGCCAAATTGAAGCAGGCTAGGAAGATTAAGAGCAATCCATCGACTAACAGTGAAACCGAGAGTGTTTGAGGTGAGATGCATGTCACCTGAGGATGCGATACGCGAACAGGCCAGTCGAACAGCATGTGTCATGCAATGTTTTGTAGTAAACTACAATTTTCGCAACTTCCTAGCTGACCTGCTGAAGAACGCTATTTGTTTGTCCCACTCTTCGCCAATTCTATCTGTCTACTACTGCAATTTAATTGGAACACATCACCGTCACACAAATCAGTCTTCATGTTGTCCAGCAGACCAGCTGACAACGTGACATCTTTGGGTAACCTACAAGGTCCTCCTATGATATTTGACAGCGAAAGTCAACTTTTTTAAAAATCTCATTTCACAGTGGCCTTCTTTATTTGAGTGATAACAGTAGCCAGGTCTTGCTGTTGTTTGCTGCTCATATCTTTCCAGATTGTAACTTCAACACTATTCACAACGGATTGCAACCTATGCATTCACATAGAACTTCGGTCAACCCTTTTCAAAAACAATGCAACACAGAATATGGTTTGAGCTAATGATAAGTAATTAGTACATTTCTCATCAAAGCTAATGAACTCTGACCTAAATGAGTTCTGTTCATGGCGTTAGCAATCAGAGTAACCAAGGCAAACTGAGTAGTCGCGCTCTAGATAATGTAACTAAGTCGTGCTTACTATGAAGCTGACGGTACAGTCGGAAAGACGGTTGAACAATAGGAACGTGATCAGCGGTTCAGATGCTGATCGTGGCGAAGATATGCATAACTAAACTTTAACAAAAGCACAACATGAGTCTAGTGCTTCTTCTCCAGGGGACTGACGGGACTGTCCACCTGCATGTGAAAATCCCAATCAAATATGAGTAGTGCTCAGTTCGCACAAAAATATCTAAATAAAGAGAATGAGTGGAAATGGTGAGAGACGAAATGCAAGCCAGTTTATAAAAACTCGAGCCGCTATTTTGGCTGATTTGCTTTGGGGCACACCATCACCTATCGCTGTAGTTAATTTAATACCCACGCATCTTCGTCTATATATCTATGTACCAGAATAGAAGCAGTGTAAATGAATCTTATCATGACTGAATGTTCATTGCTTTATTCATTGTAATTTGTGCTCCTCTAAGTATTGCGCGCCATGAGATGTGTTGAGATTTAAATCAATTGACGATTACCTGTATATAACCCTTTTTAATCAGTATTGATACAAAACGATAACGCAAACAGTCCAATCATTCTTTGATATTGTATCACAATTTCTGTTATCTAACTCTTACAGCGACAAAACTGCACAACTTCAGCAGCTTGCGAACGAAAATCAAGAAAAAGTGAATCATGTTAAAAGATTGCACTGCATCAGAAGCAGGTTCTGAAGTATTTCATCGATGGTGGATCGAAAACTTGGGACTTGCTTGCTGAAACTCCTATTTGACAACAAGTTTGTGGCATCCCAGGTGCACCTGAACTGGTGGTCAATCCCTTTTTATGCTGGTACTACCTCGATATCATTTTGTCCAGTAGCCTCTCTCAAACGGTGTATCTCAAAGTAACGACAATAATTATCCTAATGATAAAGTATGATAATACTCTATTGATCACAATACTGATGCGTTAAGCATTTTTACCCAGCATTCTCCAATACGGAAACATATTTTAAGTACCGTCCACATGTGTTGCCTCAGATGTATTCTTTGTATCCGTTAACAATACCGGATCCCTCGGACTCCAGTTTGACGACATGATATGGGACAAACCTCACTGATAGCTAGGAACACCTACTGTTGTGATCCAAGAACGCGGATGGCACAAGGGTTATTTATTCGACCAAGCAATACAGGGGTT
>JTDE01003249.1:63326-75904 GCA_014338405.1 Paragonimus skrjabini miyazakii | reverse complement strand
TTGCATTCATCGAGCAACGCTGTGTCCGACCCATAATCCAAAAAGGCAGACGTTGTCACCGACACTTCTCGGCCAACCAACCTTATCGGGACAAATCCTAGGCATACGCCGTTTTGACTGGACGTGGCACCGCACAAGGACTTCTCTGCCTCCTCCTTACCTTGTTCAGGGTTGTCCTCATGAACCAATGTATGATGGCGTCGACCACAATCCGGTATCCCACACTGTATCTGTACCCTACAAGAACTCGCTACGTGGTTCGCTTTCAAGCAAGTAA
Organism: Paragonimus skrjabini miyazakii; assembly: GCA_014338405.1. Taxonomy (NCBI): domain Eukaryota; kingdom Metazoa; phylum Platyhelminthes; class Trematoda; order Plagiorchiida; family Troglotrematidae; genus Paragonimus; species Paragonimus skrjabini miyazakii. The sequence goes on along the minus strand of JTDE01003249.1, from coordinate 75,627 downwards.
AGCACCACAGATGTTCTTCAACATTGTCTTGAGTTGCTCCAAAGATATGCTGCTAAACCAACTACAATCAGACATATCATGGTTGCTCTTACAAACCGGACACTGTAAGTTCACCCACTCATAGGGTACACCAACTCCAACGTTGTACCTCGAGTACTTGACTCCAGAGGATCCAAAGGACGTTGGGTAATTTGACTTACTTTCATCGCGAGCGACCAACTGACCATACTGACTAGCGCTGACTGCCACTCTTTTCTCCACGAAGTGCTAAAATTAGCTTCCCTTCTGCACTCAGTTATCCCCTCAGCAACTTCTGCCCACTTTTCTTGTAAGTGGTGGGGCAATCGCTCAATAGCTTTAATAAGGTTGATTGAGTAGTTTAGTTTTGCTCCGTAATCCAGTTGCGTCAACATCGCCTGACAAGCCTCCATCTAACTGGCCAGTCCATGCAAACCATCAATATCGCCAGTGATTAATTTAGGTCTCATGAAAACTTCTTTATTTACCGTCTGCATAATATCATGTAGGCGGTCAAACTGCTGGTGCAAAATTCTCATTGCTTCTGTAAACCCCACGTTCTTTGGCAAGAGCGTGCAATTATTAATCGCCTTTTTCGCCCTCCTGCGACAATAATGCAATAAATATGAAAGCTCTGTTCATTGGTCAACTAACTTATCTACCACGTTACCGTCAAAACTTCCGACAAAGGTGAGGTAATTCTTCGGGGAACCATCGAAACTATCCACTTCAATTTTCGGAAGAGTGGCTCCAAGAATCAAAGGTCCAAGAGCCCGCTCTAGCCATTCAGCAGGGTCCAAACTAAAGAGATTTACTCCCGAGGCCCGTTGTTGAATGGAGAGCTGATATCATTCCTTGAAGTAGTACTAAATCTAGTCCCGACTGTCGGGAAGTGTTCGACTTCCATAGGCTTATGGAGCTCGAGCAGTTTACGCCTAAACTCTAGCTCCCCTGCCTTCAACGTCAGGTATTCTTCCAAAAAATCATCAGAAACTTTATTAGAAACCTTCGACAGAGCGTTATTAAGCCGAACGAGAAAACAGTAGATGAGTTGGACACACTCTCCATCTTCTTCAGTGGGGTCACCACCGTCCCTATCGCTACTCCTGAGCCGGATCATTGCTTAGTCCTAGGGGCCCCAAACAAACAGTAATCATGCTCAACAGCACTAGGTTCAGGTAGAATCCTATTATTAAAAAAGCTCCTAGAAACCCTTAAAACATTTGGCATAGAAGAATCATTCGTAAGCTTTAAAGACTTAAGGTTTATAAATAGTGGAACGTCACCATAGGTATGATTGTCCATCTGGTTCTCATCGGAAAGGGGAAAGGGTTCATCGGACATCGTTGCAGTCTCGAGTGACAGAGAAGCGCTTGGTCGTCTGGTGGCATATTGCTGGTTCAGAGAAGCAGGATCAATCTCGATAACGCCGTAATTGCCAAGACCGGTGGCAATTCCCACAATGTTCCATTTCGTCATTCTCGTAGAATGCCGGAATCCCATGACAGGAAAGCATTGTTATCCGTCCTCGTTGGAAGACAATGTGTCCGGGCCAAATATTGAGGTATTCGGGTACTATTGAATCGTTCACTAACGATTCAAGTTCACAACGAGCTATGCGTAATCTGTCGATCCAAAAATACCCTTCTCAATATCCAACGGCAAAGAAGATAATCTTCGAAACAGTTAATGAGAAGGCGCTCGTGAAACTGGATTTAATACGGTACTAATTTAATCGATGTACATGAAAATTAAATATCTCATCTCAAATGTGAAAAAACCCCAGAAATTGAATAAAGAATGTACCCATACAACAAATTTTACAACTAGGCACCGTTCAGTAATGGGGACGATGAAACGGAATTGAGCTCACTCAAACAAATGGCCATTGGTTGGGTCGGAGCAAAATGATTGTTCACGTATGGAGAAATGGTAAGAATTATAAGCTACTCAAGAAGGAATATGAAAGAAGAATGTCTCATTTTGACATTTAGAAATGGACATGGCTCAAACGGAATAATAGTAGGGGAAACGGTTACAGTAGCTTGTGTAAGAACAAAATTGGTTATTACTGTTTATTCTTAGAGAACATGATGAAACATAGGGCCACCCTTTAAAACTAATCAAACAATGCACAACAATTTCAAAATGATGCAACAGACCTTAATAAAATCAACAGTACTTATTCCTGATATGCATACCTTTACACTTGCTGGTATTAAACTCAATGGAGTCTGATTTAGACCATTTGTAATAGGCACTAATATCGCCCTATTGGCCGCCCGTTTCAGAGGTGTTACGATATCATTATTAAACAGCATCAGTTGAGACGATATTTCACATGGTAGATCGTTGATGGGGATAGAGAAAACTGATGGCCCCAGGATGGGGCTGGGACTGAGTCTGGTGGTGGATGCGGGGAAACCGACCGGCACACGATAGGAACGGTTTGATAAATAGGATTCGAGCCATCAATTAAGTTTACCCTTGACACTACAACAATGGGGCTTATCAAATAAAACAGAATGACTTACTCGATCAATAGCTCTGTCAAAGTCAGGGTAAATAGCATCAACCCAATCTCTTCTGTCGACAGCAGTGGTCTTCTTGTCTACAGTTCATAGCAAACTTGCAGTATATGAGCGGCCCCGTAGGAAGCCGCGTTGCTCGCTGCAGAAAAAAGCTTGAGATAAAAGACGCCTAAATAGTGAATCATTGACTTATTTCCCGAGAACCTTGAAAACATAGGATAGCAGGTGATGTGGAGATAGTTGCAGGTCCGATCGCACTGCCCACTTTTGAAGATAAATGTGATATTCGCCGATTTCCAGCTTTTGAGCACCGTTCTTACAATATATGTTTGTGTAAACAGGCTGCTTAGCGGGATAGTTAACTGTGTAGCTTCATGGACAAGGACTAAATGGGATATACAGTCTGGCCCGGAAGATGTGAATTTAATTCCCCGAACTTGCAGTGGCACAACATCCTCTGTGGTATCTGCCGTGATAATTTTTTCAGGGGTGTTGAGACTTTCTGCTCTTCAGCAGTTCGGTGCGCCGTTAGTAAACACAGTGTTGTAGAAGTCGGCCAGAACTACAGAAGCCTCGCCGTCTGAGTTAGTAAGCCATGCGGGCATGCTAGCTGCGGCACACTGGCGTTGGCTTTCCGGATATTTAAAACAAATTTACACAAGTTTTTGGGATCACTGACGAAGCGCTGGGCTAAGCGTCGCTAGAAATCTGGTCGATTTTCGCTGATTAGCTAGGTGCATTGTTTTCAGTCACACATAAAAATAACAGCCATCTAGATCCCCTGACATTCCAAACCGAGCCCATGCCAGATGTTTAGCGTGCATCATCTCCAACGTTCGGGACCGCAATTGCTGTTATGGTTTCCAGTGAGTCGTGGGTTAGAATGGTGTTGGACAATCTATGGCTTCGCGATTGGTTTTAGTAAAACGGCAACGCATTTCCTCAACGGAACATGATGGGTTGAACTGATCCCACGGAGCATTAGCTATTGAGTTTATCCATCTTAATTCTTCGGAAGCTCCGTTTGAAACGTTTGCTTTGGAAATAAGCTCAGTACTACAAATAAAGTCGAAAGTTATCACGACGTGATCACCTAAACCGAACGGGGCTTCTACTGTTAAGTTGCCTATCATTAATTCCTCATTAATGAAGATGGAACCTAGACGGGAAGGAGACTGTGGCCCTCGCGCCATCTTGTACATACATTCACATGTTACGTAAGGTCAGCAACTGCGGTTGTGACTAGAATTGTTGTTTCGCAAACGAGTCCAATCAGTGTCTGATTACTATTTTAGGGGGTATTTACAGAATTCCTATGTATGGTTTGGCGGCAAATTAAGTTATTTGGTGGATGTGCACATGATTAAGATCGCTTGATCAGCATAAATTTTGTATCGTGCGAAGTGAGGAGGTATGAATTCACTAAATGACAGCAGTTCACAAAGTTTCTGTAGTCTTCGCTAGTAAGCGAAGAAAGCACACCGACGTTTACTTGTATCCGAGTTGAAGCCAGTGGGATAACATCTGAATGTCGCGAGTGCTGCAACCCAATTCGTTATTGTCAACTACGTCAAAGTTACGTGTGTCATTTGCACTCTATTTGTTTCCAACTTTTATATGTACTTAAACATTTGTTTGAACGAGTAGAGATACCGACAACTACCTCGCGCACTCGAACGTACAACCTAGCTGCGTGCTCGCTTGTCGCTGCGCTCTGTTATCGTTTCGTCTTGGTATCCGTTTACTCTCGCGTTGGCCTCGCAGGCCAACAATATGCTCTTTGTCCACTCGTTGTTTTATTCTCAACCGGTTGGCTTAGGTTCGCATGATCTTACACGGGGTTTAACCACACTGAGACCATTCGTAGACAATTTATACGCAACTACCTTGCGTTTTCCGGCCAGATATAATTGGCAGAGGTTTGGAATGGATCAGTACACCAAGGCTGAACCAAAAGAAAATATAAGGAGCGCCATTCGGAAGGGGTCATAAGTTTGGGTTATAAACCATTAATTTATAAGACTACATCTATTGAGTAGATGTGCATGCCAAATGCGGGGAAAAAAAGTTCTATGTCGATAGATCGCAAAGAAGGCATTCCGTTCCGCAGTACACGGATGTGAAGTCCGTTTTAATTTGATAAAACGCTTTAGACTGGACTGACTTCGGGCACCACTTAGACAACTGAGGACCACTGAAATCAAAACAAGATTAAATCGGGGATTCTACGGTACTATTTAGTAAACAATAATATGGGCAAAAGAACCGGTTACATATCTCTACTGACAGCTAATATCTACAATAAAGACGTGTCGTAACGACAATGATCGACATCTCAAAATCGAATAAAATGCCAAAGATGAAAATACAAAATTAGCTCATAAGTCTCTTCGATAATTCGAACGGTGCAGAATAGGTTTGCTTTTGGTGAAACATGCCAGAATTGCACAATCATTTTCAAACCTGTGAAGCAATATGTACGAGTCAGTAAGTACGCTTAAACTGCAAAATCAGGTGAGTTATATACAGAAGGGCCAGCTAGAAAATGTTGGTATCAAAAATATCTGCGAAGGATTTCCCGGCAAATTTGGAGACTATTTTATACACCCTCAAGTTGGCCCGTAAAGAAAATTACAAATTTTCTGGATCTTGAAGATCACTAAATCGCAGGTAGGAAATGTTGGTTTGATGGAGAGAGCATTCAAAGGATAATCACGGCTAGTCAACGGAGGAGTCCTGACAATCATAACTTGGGCTACAAAGGAAATGACGTGAGTAAAACAAAACATACTAGGAATCTGGTGAGGGTAAGCCATCACACCTTTACTCCAGGTAGGAAAATCCGTAACAACAGCTACATGAATGTTATATCAGAAGTGATTGATTGATCCTAGTTCTCACATTTGAGTAGATCTAGTGGCAATCCACTTTTAGTCTGTTCTCGAAAGGTTTAGATCAAAAGAGGTGAAAAACTCCAAGTAGGCATTATATGAACGTGCTATCTAGGAGGCTAACAGAACTGTGTCAAGAAGATGTGTCAACAAGATGATAGTCAATTAACTTCTGATTTAGAGAGTTTTGGTTGCGTTGGCCATGCATTAGTCTCCACTGCACAAGGTGAGGGACACGATCTGATAAGGAGTTTGATTGAAGGGTAGTGTAGCAGACCAAACGTACCATGACATATACGCGAAGTGAATGAAATCATGTCGGTGAAGGATTCAGCGAACGCGGGGAACGATAGTGTTTTAATACATGACGCACCAAGTCGCTTTCCCCAGATACGAATTTACCAGAGGTCGAGTCAGAAAGTACTTAGGCGGGTTGTATGTGTTGTCTCGCACAAGGCAATAAACGCCACTGACACGCAAGTTAGATACGTAAGCTAGAGACCAGGCGTAAGCCAGAAAGTAAAACGGGAGTGCTTTCCGGTCGGGTCGGCCACAAAGTCACGCCGTATGAGGACAAAAAATCATGCGACAGCTTTTAGTCATTGTAATCCCTAGCGAAACACTGTATTATTGTTGTTTCACTACGTAACTAAATACGTTGTGTATACTGTGAATCATTACATTGCATTACGATTTCGTTGATTCGCTTGCTGTTTTATCAGTGCAATCGTATCGACAGACCGAAAGTCTCGTTGAAATATTTGTGATAATCGTGGTTTCTAAATCACCGGCAATGTTCTAGTTTTGTTGTGTGTTCGATTTCCTGAAATTAATGAGTTCTGTTGTTTACATTTTCAATATTGGTGGGCGTAAAGAAGAAATGTTTTCAAATTCATTTGCATAACTATCGTATCGCGACGTGTTGTACTTCGTGTTCACGTCTAACTGGACTTTTGGCTCATGTTGAAACTGGTCCAACAGAATGATACCCAGTCTGTAATCACTATGGAAAACCGATCGACAATGAAAAACAAGGACTCAGCGCGTTGACCCTCGTGTATTCGTATCGACCCTGGAAAATAGAGTGTACAGAGAAAACACTTCAAGCTAACGAGACAAGAAGCGAGTTGTCATTGTAGCCCCGGGATGGATATTACAAAAGGAATAGCTTGAGTAAAACAAAAGCAGATAAAAAAACCAAGGTAATAAAAAATTTACAAGTGAATGCGACTATCAAAAATATCAGTTATTATAGCCGCTACACTCACACTTGTTTCTACTGTCTCCTTTTACAGGACTATCGTTGAAATCGTTAATTCAGTAGAATGTTGTCCCCCGGCATCTTCACTTTGCAAAATGTTGATTTGCAAGTGCAACGACCATACGTTTCCAGAACGTCTGACTTGTCATTGACACTATTAATGAAAAATTACCGAAATAGTATAATTCGGTTGATCAGTGGAATTACTTGTAGGTACAGTGGAATTCAATGTCTTACGAAAGAAATAATATTCACTTATCATTTTTTGGATCTAATTATGCAAGACAAGTTGATTTTGTTGTCAGTGATAAAACTGGTGACTGCTAGATTATTAAATAGGATCTTAGGTGGTCCTTTATAAAAGTATAGAGTGTTCTATGTGGACCCAACTAGACCATGTACACCAATCAGGAATGCTGAAAGCTCCAAAAATCACACCCTGGTAGGATGGACTGCATGAACCAGAAAGGTCAGATCAACCAACGGCGTGGGAGTTACAAATGACAGAATCAAAATGAAATTCCTAACGATAAACAGAAACTATGAAATACAGAATTTCACGACGTTGAAAAAGGAAAAAAATGAAATATCTACCAGAGGGGATCTGGAAACAGTTAGAATGGCAGGTAACTATGTAATTGTAGGGGACAACAAATTGGTATTGGATTGCTGTTGGTAAGGATTAATCTGTTTGTGAATCTGCAAACGCAATCCCATTTGGTTTGCTAAGAAGAGACTTGAGTAATGGTTCTGTAACATAGTATCATGTCAGTATTATGCACACAAGTAGGATCATCCACCTTACGATTGGTACAAACTGGCCAATATGACGTGCAATGGATGATCCAGGCTCTCTGTTTCTATGCGCCACTATGATGTCATGTACTTGCGTGACCTGTTTCTTGACCCACTTCGGTATTTGCTTCATGGCCCTGGTTCTCAACTGGCGCTCAGTCCTGCCTACGTAGGATGCTCCGCATCTACATCGATATTCATAGATAACGTCGGATTTGGCTGACTCGGGCACCGGTTGTTTCACACAGGGAGTTGGAATCCGGAGTGTTCTGAACAGAATCAGTGGGGCCACGGTGAACAAGTTGGTCTGAATGTTGTTCACTCCGAAAGAAGCACCATGTATCTACTCGAACCTCAGTTTTATTGATGCGATTTTGCAAAATGTGGCACAAGAAACCTCCTTAACGATGTGTATTCACGATCATCGTAACCATATCACATTAGATTATGCACTGACGTCTGTATACAATGAGAAACAAAGACACCACTTAACGGGTGAATTTTACATCACACGGAAACTGTGAATACCAGTTACAACGCTGTCTATTGCAAATGATATTCACTACACCAATACAATTAACTTGAGGATATACACAAAAAATAGTGAAACGATATTTTTGAGAAATCTGTGTTTAACTTTACATTGCAACCTTACGTGTGCTTTCATATTTACCGTCCACATGCGACATCACAGCGAGTACATGAAAAACAAACAATATTTTGATACCCGCATTCCGTTGTACACCTTATTTTTTATACTTCTGCTTTTCAATCTACTTTGGTTCTAGTTCAGTTGTTAATTGATTATTTTTGTCTTAGGACCAGAAGCACGGTTCAATCGCACCTTGGCATATCTTCTTCTGTACATTTAACTTTCCAGCGATCAATGAGTTGAATCTGTGTTTTTATCGTCGTTCGCCTTTGGATAATAAGAACCAGAAAGAGTATAATGTTGTTAAACTGTTCTGATAAAATTAACTACATTTGATGAAGACCCTGATTGCTCCACTAAGCAAAGTGTGTAGGTGTCGTCTGCCTGGATGGAGTCCTCCTGACCACTTAAATCGCTGGTTAGATACGCTATCCGAGATGGCGATGTGTCGCAGTCAATGTATCCATATCATTTACAGTTTTTCCGCTTAGATTTTTTTTTTACTAATCTTCAAACTTCTCAGTAACGTTTTCTGCTCAGATTTTCCACGTCACTGTTGAGGTGAGCGGCAGCCCGAGCCACAATATTTTTTAGTCAGGCTCATGGCTGATATGATAATGACGTTTGATGAAATGTGGAATATTAGCTGTGGATAATGACTCACTAGCCAGCTACTTGTGTCCCAATCTTAATGGAGGGTTTAGGTCAGTGTGCACATTAACAGCATTCACTAATTTATATCAAACCTGGTGACCCACAAAAAATGGGAACTGGCTTCTAATCGAATCACGCTGGACTGTTTCTCATTGAACATAAACTTGGTTCTTTGTCACGAAAGAACTGTTGCATCCCAGTTACTGTAAATGTAGACGGAGGTAAGTAATTTCGATTGTCTGTCTGTTTGGTTGCTTTAAATGCAAAAGTAGTGCCGTCCATAGTCAAGTCATGATCTATTAACAAGGGAAGAATGACTTAGTTGGAAGTGTTTATTACCAAATGTCTGGTTACACAATACTCCAAACGATCGAAAACAACAATCTAATTAGTGGAGAGTAGCAGGTAGTACCCAGACGTGAAAACATTCCAAATGCCCAATTCGTTAGCTGGAAACGCTTTCAGACACTGCAGGACATGCCTGTGACCGTGACCTTAGTGACATTTCTAACCCGTAAAGAACTTAGAATTCACTCCATTCTGCAAATGGTTCAATCATTATCAACTGCATTCGGAACCATGTAACGGTACCGTGCAGGCATCAAGATGCCGCCTAGTTACTCAAATTACACTCACCGTTGCAGAGCATAACATACTTTTCATTTCTCATTACACATCATTTCCATGTTTATAATGTTGACTATACATACAGATTACTGATCAGTCGTCTGAATCAATACACTTAAACCGTCCTCATAAGCCTAGTCTTCTACGTTCATGTTATCGTACTTTAACCACAACGGCATCCATTTCAGCATTCCACAGGAATCAAATAGAGTGTTTTGAAATTTGCCGTGAACATTGTTCACTCAATTTTCTTTCCGCTACACCATTTCTTCTTTATGTGTAAGTCATTTCCATTGTACATTAAATCTCGCGCTAATCATCATCATAACAGCCATGAGCCTGACCAAAATGTACTGTGGCTCGGGCCGCCGCTCGCATCAACAGTGACGGGGAATATCCTGGAAGAAACCACTACTAAGAATGTTGAAAATTATCAAAACAAGACTAAGCGAAAGAATTGAAAATGGTATGGATACAGGTATGCCATTGACTGCGACACATAGCCATCTCGGATAGTGTCTCTAACCAGCTGTTTAAGTGATCACGAGACCCCATCCAGGCAGGCGACACCTACCCACTTTGTTCAATGGAGCAGTCAAGGTCTTCATATTTTGTGACCACGTTGTTGCTTGACCACAACGCGGTTTGACCCAACTGTTGGTGGCCTCAGCATATAATGCCCGGTACGGTAAACGATAAGATGACATACGGAGTACGTGACCCAACCATCGCAAGCTGTGTACCGTGATTAATTGACCAATTGATCGCGCATCCCGAGCGTTCCGGAATACGCGCCGGCGAACTGCCACATTGCTCACGCGATCAGTCCACTTAATATGGGCCAATTCGCGAAGACAACGGTGGTCAAACACAGCAAGCCTGTTGATATCTTCTTTGTGAACAAGCCACGTTTCCGAACCATAAAGCAAAATGGAACGCACGCAGGCATTATATACCCTTCCCTTTAGCGACAACCGGACGTCTTTCCGACGCCACAGATGACGCAGTTTGGCAAAGGCGACTCGTGCCTTTGCAATCCTCGCTGATATCTCATCAGCAATATTACAGGCTGACGAGATAGTGCTACCCAAGTATGTGAAACTGTCCACATTCCCAAGTGGATTACCTGTAATGAAGAAAATAGGAGTCGAAGTGCCTCAGTCTTGAAGCAACACTTTGCACTATGACGGTGCAAATCGCGTTTCATACAAACCAGCTCGGTCGCTCAACCTGTCCAACATGGTCTGCATGTCTTCGGCAGAGGGGCTAAGTAAGACAATGTCGTCCGCATATTCCAGATCGGTCAATCTAGCGCCAGGAAGAAGCTCAACATCAAGCCCACTGTATTCCCGAATGTCATCCATGGAAAAATTGAACAAGAAGGAGGAAATCGGACACTCCTGACGAACACCACTAGAAGTGATGAACGCCCGAGACAATTGTTCATAAACTCTCACCCTGCTTGCAGAGTGAGCATACAGTGATCTCAACAGGTTCATGTGTTCTCTGGTACTCCCTTGCGAAGGAGACAGCTCCAGAGAACGTTACGAGCAACTGAATCGAAAGCAGCCTTCAGGTCCCAAAAGACCACGACTGTTGGCTGTCTGTAACAGTGCCGATGTTCTAAGAACCATCGCAAGGTAACAATGGGATCAATGCAACCTCGACCGGATCGGAATCCTGCCTGTTCTTCGCGTATCTGGCTTCCTCTGGGCTTAGTGAGCCAATGTAAAATGAGGCCAGTGAGTAACTTGGACGCAATAGACACCAAACTGATGCCCCCGTGGTTGTCACATAGACTTCGGGACCCCTTTTTGAAAACGGGAATGACTGTTGATAGGCACCAATCACGAGGCACCTCTTCAGTCTCCCAGATCGTCTGGAGGAGTCTTGTCTGTTCTGATATCAACCTCTCTCCACCATCATTGAAAAGAGAAGCAGGGAGGAGGTCTGGACCAGTAGCCTTATTACGCTTCAATAACTTGAGATCCAGGACCACTTCTGCTTCCAACGGAGGACCGTCTGGAATGCAATAACTGACCAATCGGTCCACATGATCTGGTTGAGGCCAACTGAACTGCTCTTCAAAATGTTCAGCCCACCTGTCAAGTCCGCGCAATTGACTGGTGATAAGTGAACCATCCTTTTCACATATGGTCTTACTTACACCGACTCGACGGCCAGTACAACCACGGATCATGGAAAAAATTCTTCTGCTAGTCCCAGATAAATAGGCTTCTTCCATCTCTTTCGATTGTTCGACCAAGTATTGCTCACGGTCTTTGTGCAAGCTTTTAGTCAGCTTGCGTTCTAGTTCGCGACGATCGTCATCATATTCCGAACCAGGTGAGATCGAGCGACGCTTGTTCAAGAGGTTTATCGATGTGACGGAAATCCAGTTATGTCGCAACTGAACAGCTCCTTCGGAACATGCCTGTTCACACCATGCTTTCATAGCTGTTATGATTTGTTCCCAGTGTTCATTAGGATCACTCACCTGATTCGAACTGGGCAACTTTTTCACCAACGTCTCCTGGTAAGCGTTCTTTACATCCTCATAGCTCGAATGCCATTTAAGCACCTTGCATTTATGAGCCTATGTCCTTTGGGCAAGTGATAAAACAAAACGGGCACGCTCAACAGCATGGTCCGAGTCTAGGTGGTTGCTCCAAAAGGCACGACACGCCTTAACAGAGTGGCGCCACCTGTAACTAACTGCTATATAATCGAACTGTGTCCATGGTTGGGAAGCACACGGAGGTCTCCAAGTAACAGTGTTTTTCCTTGTGTTGGAATGCAGTTCTCGAACTATACAGACCGTGGGATGCGCACAGCTGCAGCAGACTTTCGCCATTATCAGTGCGTTGTTCCC
>JTDE01003249.1:47977-58436 GCA_014338405.1 Paragonimus skrjabini miyazakii | reverse complement strand
TTGGCCAAAAACGGTGTAGTGACAGATTACGGACAGTAAGACTAGCTGTGGAAATATTTTAAGGGGTGTGCATGTTTCCATGAGAAGTAAACGTTCACGGATTTCATTGTCAACGTGGTTTTCAGCGTAAACCTGATGTGTTTTGTTTCGTGAATCAACGAACATGTTCGCCTGGTGGGATAGAACTTTCGCGTTACCATGTAAACATAAGTGATCCCGTCAAATGTAGACACGCCCTATGAAATGTAGGCCAGAGTGCGCTACATTTGAGGCAAGTGAATCCCTGATCATGCGATACGTAAAAGGTGGTGTACTTTCTTCCCCGCAAAATTCAGTTGTCAGCCCTGAAAAAACGCATAGCTTAACAATTCACTTTTACAGTGTTTTCGGGGGTCACTGACTTACTCCAATCGATATGACAAATATTAATCCACAAATTGACCATGAGTCTGTGTCAACTTTGGACTTCAGTGTGAGCACATCGATCTCATAACTCCCCATTGTTATCATTTGAATCAACCTTGGGAAAGCACTGAACTATACTAAGTAAGTACGACTGTGAAGATTTCCCCCAAGCTCGAAAGCCAAAATTCACGAATAGTTTTGTAAACGGAAAGTGACAAGCATGCAGTAATACGTCAATGAAAACCTACTATCAAGTCCTGGACAGCCGATAAATGCTAAATTGACTGTATTCGGAAGACGATGAAATCGTTCAAATAAACTTCTGGGATCCTCTGTGGATTTTCCGTTCAGAAACCGATTGAAATCCAAATCGGCCACACTTGAGCTGCATCGATCCACACCAAAAATACATACACGGACATGGGCAGCCAGAGGTAGGAATGCCGATTGTAATTCATGTTCCAAATATCGTCGCATTTTCAACATGTGTTCAATATAGACGTCAAGGTTTTGTGTTACCAACTCGGCCGCCTAAACCGATACAATGACAAAGTTATCATGAAGTGTGGTGCACAAGTGTAAACAGGAAACGGATAATAACGGAGCCGCAAACTAGGTCAGGCCAAACGGCGGGGGGTGGGGTTGAAACAAAGTTGAATGCGGGTCAACAGACCAACCAGGAAAGTTGAGTATTTATCAACAGCACATATCCAAACGAACAACCAACAGAATTATCATATGGGATATAAGGTGGAAGTAATGCCAGGAACTGTAGTTGGATGTGATTTGAACAGCAACAATAGCTACTTCAAATGTGCCCACCACATTAAATACTTCTATACGTAATAAAGATTATTGGTTGACTAATTTAGCCGCCAGCAGAAAGATCATTTCTGAAAAGCCCAATAGAAGTATAACGGCAAGGGCAGACGAAAGAAATCGTCCAACCCAACAACTATTTAAACTATGATGTGTATGTATTCATATAGACTGAACATCACGCACAATTGATCGCAGCTGTCGCATTCAGACAGATTTTACAGTCGGCCCCTTTCGAAAAGCAACACTAGACTCGAGTTTTGTTCTCAACAGAGCTCGTCAGTCATCATTATCATAGACAGCTCGTCAGTAGTGCATATTGTGGGGGACTGTCAGGCAGGAAGTGAGAGCATTCCAACTCTCGGCGGAATACCCAACACAAGGGGGAGGTGCGTTCAAAAGCCCACGGTGAGCGGATGAAGAACGGCGTGGGCGACCGGATGAGTCATCGCTCGACCGGATCGGACCAACGGGCGAGACGTGGCAGCCGGAATAGGATGGATGACCAAATTGAAGGTGTTATCATTCCAACACTCTTAGGAATATCTCGACACGGCTGTGGCTGTGGAGTACGGTCAAAGCCCATAGTAGATAGACGGATGACAGCACGAGCGACCGGACAAGCTATCGCTCAACGAAATCGGATCAACGGACGAGGAATAGCAGGCAGAAAACCCCCGGGTAGAAGGCGCCAATCACACACCTAAACCGGGTAGAAGTGCACACGACGCGTGAACGGAAACCTGGGGGTGTTGTGGACTGGAATGCTGACTCATAAACGCGAGCGCGCGCGTAGCATGTGAACTAGCGTGTTGGACAATAAGGATTGTGCTTTATTGGACGCCTTTTCGTTACAATATGCTTGCCACGACCAGGACTATAACTCTGGTTACGCTTTCATGAGGTAGCCGTGTTGACCACTGCGCCAATGACCCCATATTGGGCACGACTGGCTCATCATATGTACACGTTCAGTCGTAATCGTTCGAATCTAGTGTTTCCGTTCGAAAGGCTTCGATGAGAAAGTCTATGAGAATGCGAAGGCTACGGTCAATTATAGGTGATGTTCTATCCATATAAAAAAACCAAATCGCATACTGGTAACCAGTGTACTAGTTCTGCCAGACGTTACCTCTTTTTGAGCGGTAACGCAATGTATCTTCGTCGCGGAACAGGTTAACCCATCTATGACCCCCCCAACAATTGGTTCCGCAGTGTTTTGATGGATTCTACCAGTTCTTTTGATCCCGATATTTTGATGGCAATGAAAATTATTTGTTTTCACTTCGTTGAATACATGCACTGTGTCGCTGAATCAGCTGAAATAAATTTCTTTAGAAGAGTTTTGGATGCCGATGGACAACATCAATCGGACACTCACTGTATTGACACAAAACACCGTTTGGGTATCTTTACAAGGTTTGTATCACTATGTATCACCAGTAAGGGATGGTTTTCTTATATAGATAGAACATCACTCATAACTGACCACAGCCGTCGCGTTCCCATAGACTTTTACGTCGAAGCCTTCCGAAAGGAAACACTGGACTCGGACGAAAGTGGTTGAGCGTACTCATATGATAAGTCGGTCGTGCCCAATGTAAGGTCAATGGCGCAGTGGTCAACGCGGTTGCCTAATGAAAGCGTGGTCGGAGTTCTAGTCTCTGCCTTGGCAAAGATATGCACTACTGGCGAGCTCTAATGAGAGCGAAACTCGAGTCTAGTGTTTCTTTTCGAAAGGAGTCGACTAGAAAATCTATGACAATTGTGTAAGTCAGTTGTTTCGGTTAAAGATGCATTGAAACACGTCACTACAAGGACGTCAAAAATACTAAGTCGAAGATTTATGCTCAAGCTACATTTCGTTTGTTCTCGTCAGCTACACACATGAAATGATAATGAAACAGATCATATATCGAGCGTGTGGTGGCGAAATACTGAGGTTTGTCAAACCAACCGCCAACGCTCTTTTCAAGGAGGCGGATGTGACACGAACGGATCATAAAATTACAATATGTAAAAACACGAGCCAGAAAACCAAAGCGGAGAGTGAACTAATGAGAGCTAGATCAGTGCGAGATGAGCAATACGAGGTTCATTCTTGTTAGAAGAGGCCAGTAGTAGATACCCTCACCACGGCCGGAATTAGAACTTCGGCCACACTTTCATGAGGCAACTGTGTTGACTACTGTGCCAATGACTTCACATTAAGCACGAGCAAAATATCATATACAAAGGCTCGGGCACATTTGCTTGTGAGTTATGCTCAGATTGCCCGATCGTCTCGAAGGGAGGCACAACAACTATTAGCTCTAATCGATGATATCACAACTGGAACTTTTCTCCAAGTAGAAGCCGCATAAACAGTTAACTTGTTAACCGATATTTTAATTACTGGTAAACAGTAGGGAATTTTGATCTATATGGGTTGGACATCACTCACACATGGTTTCAGCTATCGCATTTACATAGAATTTTCCGTCCACCCAATTCCAAAAGAAGCACCATATTCGCGTTTCGTTCTTGTTACCATGGTGTTCAAATTATGTAACTCAAAATCCTTTACTGCTCACCAGTGTGCAATACATATTGGATTTATCCAGAAAGTATTAACGTGAATTGAGTTGAAAAACGGGAGAAAACAGACCACAAAAGGAAGGAGAGAAGGAAATAATGAGGTGCACATGCGCAGTAGACTATGTGGAGGTATACCACCACTTGCTTCCGAACGCTGAAAAGTAATTCTTAAGGATCTCAGAAAAAACTAGGGCGCGTTTGCCTGCAGTTTGGGAAAAACACACGGAATACTTTCCCAGGATCTACCGTGTAACCGGATTCAAGCAACTGCTTCGTCATGACATCGTTGAGTGTCTCGTTTTTTGACATTTAAAAACCATAAAAGTAAACGGACCATGGACTTGAACGCGAAGCGGCAAATTGAGTAAAAAACTGCAAGCGACGTTTAACTTCCAAACATGAATCTGTGGAACGTTTCAAACTGAAGCTTGCTTGACTAGTTTCGGCTATATGGTCCAACCACACTTGGAAACGGATATACATGTATGTGGACCCTTCTTAAAAGAGCTTGCACGCAATACAAGTACACAGGAAGGGGCCACCGGGAGAGTCTTGAGGTTCACGAAGATCCCGCATCCACAAAATTAGACTGACTCTCAATGCGGACACTATAGAGGAGACCTAATTCGTGCACACAACTCCTCCACATACCGGGGTATTCAAAGTTATACCTAATCCCACGAAACAAGAATGAAGACCAAAGAGACCAGTATCTAAAACAGGAGTCTGGAAGGGACAGACTATTAGGTTAACAGTAGTCAATCACCGTTAAGGTCTACTCCAACTGGAAGGCGCTGTCCAACTCGACTGAATCAGTTGCGGATTAAAATTCTGACAGATCGACAAATACGCGCGAGACAGCCTGTACTATTAAGTTTCTGTCTACCCACCTGGTCCAAAGGTGCACATATCTGACGAAATATTGCCTTTGTGCGTTACACTACTGATCGTTAACCTGGTTACACGTCAATCGTTTTATACAAATTTCCTTCCATTCACTTTAATCCGCTTTATCGGTCCTCTAACGAAACTCATTGCCGACCAACACAGATTAAGGCAGTGGATTTTCTGTCCCTTACACGAATAAATCAACTCAAATTCTTTCTAAGAACTACGGGTGAACTTGATTCCAACCACATCTATTTCAACCGTGTACCGGTATGGATGTCTAGAGTAACGAAAGTGAGCGACTGAACCATGCTATTAACTGTGAGTAGCAACACCATTTCGCTAAGCCAAGATTACTTATTAAAGAAAGTTCGCAAAAAACGTCACCAGTGGAACGGTGTCTTACGAGGATAGCGAGCTTTTTGAACGGTAACGATACAAATGAATAAGTCTGGTACAGGCTGTATTGAGGCATATGATCAGATTCGGTTTATTGAATTCGTAACTTATTGAAACGCACCATCTGATTCACAATATCACTGCCTTGCTTAACAGTAATCTTCATTGTCAGAAGCAATCTTTAACAACGATTCCTTTAGGAAATCATTGTCGTAGAAAACAAACCGTGTTGAAAATGACCACTCCTTTCATTTGCTACTGAGCTTCAAATCTGGTTGAGTCGAGACCACTCTCTTGAAACCTGATAATCACAGCCCAAGTTGGGCCGTTTCGATCCATCGGACAGCAAGAGACAGCCACACACAGGATGAGTGCATACTTACGGTCCCCTCACGCTGACACTCCAGAAACCAACTGATGATTGGTATAAATTGAGCATCACTCACAATTGTTCGAATCATTCGCATTTCCATAGACGCTTTAGCTATTCCTCACTGATGAAGAGGCGCTGGACTTGAGTTTAATTCATGTTAACTTTTCTTGCCATGGTCGAAAATCGAACTCAGGTCACGTCTTCATGAGACAACTATGTTGACCACTGTGCCATTGGTTTCATATTGGGCAGGACTGAATTAAGATTTCTGAATACCCAACCACTTTCGAGTGTGAGTAATGACCAACTTGTCTTGATAAAAAACAGTTACCGCCTGTAAACTTCAATCGATAACCCTGCGATTGAGACCACAGAGGCAGGTCAAAGTCTCCAATTACAATAAACCTGCTGGTCAACCTTTTGGACTACTAATAAATAGCTGGGGTGTCGGATGATATAAATTGTACAATATCTCCCCGTGGCATTGCCAATGAGTCCAAATAAGAGAACTCGCTGTTATCGACTGTGAATGTATCAAACATGCACAATCATGGATCAACTAACAGACTTGGTGCAATGCAAACTCCATCCATTGGGTCCAGACACGACATAGCCTGATGACACTGTTACAATAAGAAACAATTTTTCGGTGTGAAATAATCCAATTTCCAAAGAATTTACGGGTTGCCGAACAAAAGTGAGGTGTAAAGCAGTTGTTTATCGTTATTAGTCTTTCACGTGAATTCAAAAACGTAACGTTACACGATTTATTCCATGGCATATTTCGCTGCCTACTGCTATTTACGAAGACAAATCTAAACCCCGCCTCTCTTTCCAGTGACCTAGATCACAATGGTTTTCTACGTCTTCCCTTCCTCAACTGTGTTGGCGAGTTCTTAAACCAAACGTAATTCTTTGTTTCTCTTCCAAATCCAACACATGAAGTGCTCTAACATATACCCTTGAAGTGATGATCTTCCTGCCTTAGATTTTTAACACTTTCGCTTCCAGTCTGGATTTCATTATTAGAGTCCCTGTATTTTTATTTCTGAGATAACGGTTACAGTTTAATACTAGTCTACCATCTAGCAAACTGGCATTGATCTACTGGATCATAAAATCCTCCACTTACACGTCTCCTGATCTTATTCCTTCAAGTTTATCCTGGCTACTGTGTGTGTGAGTAGAACCATAAGTGGTTCAGCACAAACCACTCGTCGTGACAGTATTACGCAGATGTTCTTTGGCTCCGGTGACAGGCTCATCCAAAAACGAATGTCAAGACTATTTGGGCTACTTTTGTGACCTAGATTAAGACTAACAATTAGAACAAGTAAGGATGTTTGCCAACCAAAGGAAAGAAAAAAACTGACAGCCAATCGATAACTTACTTTACCAAGACCAGCAATCATCGGGGTGTTTTCAGTTCTGTGAAAGGATATACAAAAATTACTAACAGTTTTTCTAGAGTTAATTAGGTGAACATTGTAAGTTTGCATTAAAGAGGGCAAAAAGGATTTTTGAAACAATAAAACTTTTTGAGTTAGTTGACTTGTCGTGTAAATTGCTAGCCTAGTCTATCGCTCTTTGTCGCGTACTGAGCTGCTCAATCGAGAAAAATCAGAACAGGAATCTGAACGGCACTAAGCAATCTCAATTTATTGGAAAAACAGCACCTTTTTTCATACAGGAGCAACAGTATTTACGATTGCTATTAAGCGAAAGGCGTCTTCACGTTTTGATTGGCAAATCTGTTGTTGTGTTGTTCCACGACCTTGCATCTAGCAACTCGGTTGTTAGAAACAGATACGCATTCTACAGCAACTAATCGATGTCCATGATTGGTTGGCGCCAGTTTGATCACAAATCCGTCTGCAGCAGCTGGTGCGCGAACATCGATTAGCTGAAGTTTTTCCAATCAAGAAACCGCTCCAGCCCAATTTCACTACACTCATCATTTAGTAACATATAGACATGGGATCATCAAGGCTAATGTTTTTATAGATGTGACCAGCAACCAACAGATAACCATTGAGTGGCTATTCTGCCACTTTATACGGTTCTTTTGATGTTGAACGTACGTTGACCGACACAGAGAGGTGGACACTTAGGCATCAGGAAAAATATCCGTATAAACGAAGCGTCACCCTAGAGCTAGCCCAAAAAGTTGATAGCCTAAAGGCAAAAAGCGGCCAGAGATTTCGATCAGCAGCTAGACGAACATCACACTTGGCCTCCAGCATAATGTTTTATTTTACCACTCAAACATCGACCCTTCTAGCCAAAATACTGCTGCCCCGTACGTCAAGTCGCACCGCATCTACTAATTCCAATATGGGTGTCGGGTCGTCCACGTGATAAATACGGAAAGGCAGTTGCGCAGTTCATGCTTGAGTGAAAGGTTGGAGGAAAGAGGTCCAGATAACTGGTTCCACAAAACTAGTACATCAGAAACACGACTGTCCGTCGTTAACCGAGCTCTGGATATCGGATTATCACGATCAAAGCTTACACAATCAATACTCGATAACATATTTAGTTCACTGAACCCGTTGTTGTTTAGAAACAATGACCAACAGAAAAACGTGGTCATCAACCTGAAGTGTGTGTATGTGCGTCATTAGACTTATTTGACTCTGCTGTACAAATACTGATATTCAAGTAAGCACTTGACAAGACGCAGCGATGCTCCTTAGGCAATAAATAGTATATTTGGAACACTGAGTTCCCTTTAACCACTTCATCAGAGCAGAAAGAAGACATATGTTGTGATATATTAACATTTCCATTACTCTCATCAGTCGCAAACGTAAAACATGGCAGGTCACACCACTCAGTTCACCGCAAAGCGACATGGGGTGATCAATATTTTCAGTTTTCCAGTTTTGCTCCTATTGCATAAAAACAGGGTTTGGTTAAGACACTGTTTCGCAGAGCCAGGCGTATTTGCACCCCAGATACTCTGCAGACAAAGCAAGATTTGCTGAGACAAACTTTACTAACAAACGGATACCCCGACGAATTCATTGATGCGCATAATACGGTGAAGAAGAGCACTGAGCCCCTACCAACGGCTCAAAAGAAGAATGTTCTCTTATTCTTGCCATTCAAAGGTGACCATCTAGCCAACGATATAAAGCACAAATTAAAGTCTGCTCTGGCTCGAACATATGCGGATGCGCAGTTGCGCTTATTTCAAACCACCAGAGGACCAGTTCTCCGCAATCGCGAAAGTAATTTGTAAAATTGTTCTGTCTCCCATGTTGTGTACCAGTTCACTTGCAGTTGCAGTGACGTCTAGATAGGCAGAACAGATCGACAACTATCACAGCGAGTCACCGAACACATCCCAAAATGGTTGAAACAACAGATGATGCACTAGCCTCAACTTGATGCACTGGCGGCTCGAAATCCAACCTCAACGATTACTAAACACCTTATGACAACAGGTCACCAAGTTGACCCACTGAACTTATTCAAGACATTGTTGCGCAATCGAAACCCGAAGCTATCAGCTTTCTGTGAAGCGATGTTCATCCGAACTCACCAGCCGACATTGTGTGTACAAAAGTGGTTGAGACAACCTATTGGGTTCCCATGGTCGTATCTGTCGTGTTTGTAGGCGTGTCTAGTCCCTGTTTGACCTTATCTGTATGATGTATATAACTGGAGTGTTTTACGTTTGCGGCTGATGAAAGTGAATGAAATGTTAACGTATCGCAACACATGTCTTCTTTCGGCTCTGACGAAATAAGTAGTACAGTCTGATGCTTACAATCTCATCTCGGTAAACAACCACATCGATCGATGAAGTCAAACATAGGATATAAATTATGATGAACCTTTTTGTTAAGTGTATTGCGAGTAATCCACTGTTCATGTTACAACGCCGCATTATACATACTTATTGAAGAATCAGTTGAGAAGGGAATGTTGTTGATATTGTTAGAGGTTGAGTAGCGGTAACAGTAAGAAGGTCACAAAGAGACTGATTCTTGAGCCAGTGCGACAGCTTGCAAATCTCGATGACCTATTGAGTTAAATTTGACAGTGTAACGACCACACCTCGTACTCATACCAGGCAGGCCAATAGGTAGGGGAGCAACAAATCAAGCTCTTGGTTCTCCAGGTTGGGAGTGGGATGAGAGTTGGCATTTTACTTTGGATAAATTGCTGGACACTGTCAACCACTACTGTCTTGCGGTACAGGATTTTGAGCCAGAGGCTTTGATTGAAAACCATAATCGTGCTCGTTTCAAGGTTTTGGCATTCTGGAAGTACTACAGTCCACATACAACCATGAATATTCACATCAGTAACTCCACCCCGCCTTGGTCGTTTCGCAGTATAAATCGTATCGCATACAGCAGAGTGGATAGGTGGAAACATGCTACCACCGGTCCTTCCCCCGCTGTCCTATAAAATTTAGCTCCCAGGCCCCTCCCTACTCTCATTTCTGGTGATTACTCATCAGGTCCCACAATAGATAGAGCTAATCATAGTAACATTGCTGATAAGTGCCATCTCTTACTATCCAGCGTCAGGCCTCCCTCGTCCCTTGTTTACACCTGGAATGTGAATTAATATAGGTGCCTTCAACGTTCGCACTCTAAAGCAGATAGGTCAACAGGTCGCTCTCTCTAGAACGTTAAACTCGTTGAATGTCGATGTCTGCTGTATTTCAGAGACTAGAATCCAGGACAGTAGTCGACGTATGGAACTAACAGCACTCGCACTGTCTACCCGATACTGGTTATACACATCGAATTACTCCACGGCTGGCGCTACCGGTCAAATTGGAGTAGGTATAGTCCTCAGCATGACGGTCACAGCCACACTGGTAGACTGGATCCCTGTTAGCAGTAAGCTTTGTGCCGTCCGCTTGCCAGGTCCTACCAAGGCCAGCTCCAGGCGCGGAATCTTCCAAAATGTTTTCATTGTGTCTACTTATGCTCCAACTGATTGTAGTGACATCGGCGTCAAGGACGCCTCTTATTC
>JTDE01003249.1:31401-42807 GCA_014338405.1 Paragonimus skrjabini miyazakii | reverse complement strand
AGCAGCGAGTGAGTACCGAAAAAGTTAGAAAGCGGATACTTGGTAGTGATTGTCAAACGAGTTTTTTTTATCCAATCCTTACAATTGCATAGACTTAGATAGCTAGACCATTTATTATAAACACCAGCTGGTCGTGTGTCGCACCGAGCACACTTTGTCGACGTTACGGCCGACTGGCATAAGGTGCGAGGTGGACAGATGATGACCTAGTGTAGAGAAATGAAGTTGTTCACGAAAAGGTTGGCCACTGTAGGTTGGGTTCGCCTGCCAGGCTGCGGACCCCGCGACTCACAGAGTGGGTGGCTGGAGACTTCAGGTGAGATGGCTGCTAATCGAATTCAATGGCGTGAATGTTGTTGTCGTTTGACCGAGTTATCTGTGCAATTAATGGCGAGGAGTAGTGAAAGCTGCAACGAAGCTGTCTTGCTGATGGTGTCTTACTTTCACTTACAGCTCGATTGTTTGTTTGCAAGGTGTAGGCACATTGAGGACAGGAATATTTGTTTATCTGACAGGTCCCTTCTTCTTCCTTTCTTTTCCGCCCTTTTCTCCGATAAGGTTCGATTATTTTTCATGGTTGTATGGCAGTTAAGTATCAATGAGAATCGTTGATTTATTGCTGTGTATGACGGTGATGATGATGATGTTAGGAACGAGCTCACTGAAGGTAGCCAGCACCTCATGGAGATTGTGATATTAAATGAAAACGATTCCCGATGTCTCCTTTGAACAATAAATAACAGAGTGCACCCAACGAGGTAAATCCTCACACGTTTATCACAAGACATTTTACTATGGAGATCGATAACTCCTAACAAGTTATTTGTCAATACAAATCCCACCCGAAGATTGTATGACTTGTGTTCAACTACATTTTCAAACGGATGACCACATGTGGACGTTGTCAACGCATACAGAATGCATAACATCAGTGATGTAGTGGTTGTCGAGAGTGTGCATGTGACGTCTAAGTGAAAAGTGCCCCATCCTGACCCGCAGGGGTCGATGTTTGCATACATCCTGAGTGATGCAAGCCTGGGCTTAGTCAGAAGCTCTGTTTGCTTTGGAAGTTGTACCACAGCAGGCAGTGATGTTGGAAAGCGGATCAACATACTTATCACTAAGGCCCAGTTGGTTTCGCTGGTATTGGCATGCTGACCGTCTCTAATTAAAGGACATGATGTACAACGTAAATGTGCGCGCGCTACCGCTCTACAGTTGCAAAACCTGGTTATTCTATGTCGATGCTGTTCAAAGGCCATCTGTTTTTAACAACTGCTGTATACAAAACATTGTCTGAATGGCAGCATCCCTATATGAACAAAAAAGAAGCATAATTATGTTTGCTAGGAATATCTGGTCTTCTTTGGGCGAAATGGTTGCTGCAGCAAATCGTACACGCGTTTAAAAAGCGCCTTTCGTATCACAAATCAATGTAATTTGATTGCGAAGTGTACAGAAGCTAATAACAGAAAGAAACTACAACAGGAGTTGAGAGGCAAATCGGCTGATCAGGAATTTCCAAAGGACCTATCTAAGCATATTCTCAACCTATCATCGGCCGCATTATCACGAATTCAGTTGGAAGCATTCTCGATGGGACTGCACTTTCGAGTGCCTCAAAGACGTACAAATAAAACCCTGGTGGAGGCACAATTTGAGAATTTGTATGCTCAGTTAAATGTTTTGGTTCCGACATGAGCGAGTAATGACAGTTGGCTAAAGGCTAAGTTAGTTGATCTCTCATACAACTTCCAACGGTCTTCAATACAACAGAAGTGCTGTCTCATTGGTGAACACCTGGAAGCACTACAACAACTGAGGAAGGATGAAAATATTATAATTCTGAAGCCAGATAAAGGGAGCGGTGCTGTGTACCAATAGTTAAAAGGGACTCAATGTTTCAAGTATCACACTTTGTTTGTAGTCCCTGAATATGACAGTAAAACGCATCATAGTAAACAGTGTGGATGTAGGAAGACAGTAGCATCAAGTTTATCATTTAACCCAGATAAAACGGTTCAGAAGACGTCGGGCGCTGATGGTCAGAAACAAGTAAGTGACCGTAGTCAGTGCCTGGAGTTTTATTGTACATGTTGTCATGATAGCTTTCAGTTGTTACCATTCAAATTTCATTCTAAGGAAAATCAAAAGAATCCTAACTAATAAGATCAAAATCCCCTACAGTGCAAAACTGACAAGGTTTCCGCTTCTCGATAATGCCCCAAGTTAATTCCAATTTCCATCTTCTTATCCTCTTAACTAACCGATCTCATTCCATAGGTTTAAAGTAACACATGATTTGTACACAGACTCATGTTCTCTGCATCTTTGCGATGCTAAAACATTTGTGATCATTAAACTCATTTTTTTGATCACAATGTCTATAAGGGAACGCTGTTTAGAATGGAATGGTAATAACAAGTCTGATACACAACAATTAATAATTGTTGTGTTTAGTTTGATGAGGTTTTGCACTGTGAATTCCTAAGAGCGTCGTGACCAGTTAATTATGATGTTTTCAATAACACTAGCTAAAAAAGAGCGGTCTAACACGTCCGACGAGAAGTGCGGCTTTTTTGAACTGCACCCTCAAGTGGAGTTGCATTGGTAATACCTCCTGTGAGAGTCATTTAATTCCATTTCAAAAGCTGTCCCGTGCTTGAAGACACTGTTGTAATAATTGGGTTTACAATAGTAGCAGTGAATTCGTGTAGAACTGAAACATCTACAGAAAACATATCACTTCGTAGGGGAAAACTAATTTATTCATTCTACACAAACCGCACACTAATGACGACATTATTTTCACAAATGTAGGTGGTACAGGGCGCGCCTGATTTTAACAGCTCACGGCTAAGTCTCTGAAACAGAAGTCGACTGTTCATACTAGCAATCGACAAACTGGTCCATGAAAGTGCACAAATTTCATGCAAGTTATTAGGCTGGAGCTGGCAGACTAACACATGACCATCGGATGACACGCAAAGTCGACAGGTCATATGTCAATTCAAGCACCAGTGTCGCGTAGCTATTCAGCCATGTTAGACAGAACACATCAGGAACTGAGCTATGTAACCTAGAAAGAACATGTTAGCAAGTCTAGCTATTCTCCGGTGTATTAACGGAAACGTCCGATGAACCCGATCCATTAAAATGCCTACCAGAACAGGTCCAAACTTATCCTTCGAAATGGTGTTTTTTCCCCAGCACAAACGTGTCATAGAGAATTTTGTACCAAGCGGTGGGCTTGCATAGATCGTTCACATAAACTAATTTCGTCACACTGAACGTTCAATATTCCCGATTCCAGTCGCCGCATGCCTCAGTTTGGAATATGAACAGACTTGATGTGTTTGAACATTGTTGTCTCTACCAACTAGCCCACATCAAGTGCGGTGATCGCGTGCGTTAGGCGGCCTGTCTCCAGCACGTATTCCGAAACGTTTGGAACAGTTCGTCGACTAATCACGCTCCACAGTCTACGATGATTGGGTCACATATTCTGAATGCCGGCTGAGGGTTTACCGTACCCAGTATTACATATTGAGACCATTAACAGTTGTGTAAGGCTACGCGGTGATCAAGCAATAACGTGGTCACGAAATATAACGACCCTGACTGCTCCATTTAGCGAAATAAGCATGTGTCGCCTGCCGGGCTGAGATCACCTAAATCGCTGGTTAAAAACACTATCCGAGATGGCAGTGTATCGTAGTCAATGGCGTGCCTGCACTCACCCCATTTCTAATTCTTCCACCAAATCTTTTGTTTACTTGCTCAACCTTTTCAGCAGCGTTCATTTTTCCAGATTGTTCCACTTCCCTGTTGACGTGGGCGGTGGCCCGAGCCAAAGTACTTTCCGGTCAGGTGCAATGCCGTTGTAAATAAACAGATGAACGAATAAATACTGTTTGTTCATTTTTCTCAGGATTCACGGTGCAGTACAATTTTTGTAAGGTACACTGGTTCTCTATGATAGATGTGTGAGATAAGCATTATGACATATACTGAATGCATACACTGTATTGTTCGATTAACTTGACCAAGTTTGTATGTAATATCCATCTCATAAATAAACCAGTGAACAAATGGCTAACCGTAAACACGTTGTGACAACCTGCTTGAAAATAAACTTGCAAGCTAATCGGACCCTTTAGGTCCACACGTCAATTGGAGGGAAGCAATGAAAGTGGAAATCTGAGAAGTGATACTTGACTTCATGGATTCGAATAGGTATTGCATTCGCGTGCGACATGATTAACTCGGTATAGCCCAAATTAGACGTATGGGGTACACTGTGTCCACTAAGATTTCGACGTAAGACACAGCTTGTATCTGACTAACTCTGCCGTCCGTACTCGTTCAACTATTTTGAACATTGTTTCTAATTGAAAGCCAGCTTAGTTCTCCGGGCGATATCATCCGCCAGAATGATGAAGGAAAAAAAAACAGAAAAAGTTGACGGGACAGAAGTGGTCGAAAGGTTTCGACGTGTACTTGGAATATGGGAAGATTATCTCAAAAAGACTCGCAAAACAAAGAGCGGGTGATAGCGGATGGAACTGATCAGTTCTAATAAATGCAACTAATAGGGTCTCATCAGAGAATTAGCAATAATCATGCAAAATCAGATAGAAGTTAATTTGCATGTTGATACAGTTTCTGACAGAATAACTTTGAAGACATAACCAACGATCTATGGATTGATTCAGATCGCTTATCTCGAGACTCACGATCGAAAAACATGGGGTTTCCAAAATAGTCACTGTCTTAAATAACGGAAACTGTGAACGCAAGATGACTTTAGATAGTTTCTTCACTTTAAAGAGCAAGACGACAAACTGAATGACTAGGGGGGGGGGGTCAAACATCAAGTTATCATGTAAACGATACAACTCGAGATGAACTTGACAACCGGATAACAGATACTTGTGCTACACTAAGGAAACTGTCATGAAAGTGAACGCGTTGAATCGAGAGAACATAATCGGACCAAATGTACACGAACTAACACTTATATGCTGAATGAGATTCATTGGGCGTGGTTTCACTGGAAAAAACCGTGAGACCCAATGTCTCATAAACACCAAGTATAGACTTCGATTGGTACAACACATGCCTGGTGCACATTCACGAACACGTGATGCATAATTACGTAGGTTTCAGGAGACCCCATATCTCTTTCCCACGGAAAACGAGTTTGGACAATCAGCATAAACAGAAATTCAGCAGTAGCCGTCAATATTTTTTTTTACATATTCGACCTTTAATCCATCACAACACTGATTATTTGGTGACTCTGACTACTATTTTCGGTAATTGTCCTGCTATCTTCTGAAAGGAGAATATATATAGAGACCACCTGTACCATACACATACCACGTATTTTGCGCTCTGTTACACACGCTTCCGGTTGACTTAGGAACAGCTAGCGGTTTCAGGTGCGTTAGTCTTTGGAAACAAGGTTTAAAATCGTAGGAGAGTAGAATCAGGGGTAGGACAAACGAAAGCAGACAATGGAGACTATTTTGTGCAAGAAGCGAGACAGTGTTTGTTTTTTCTCCCATTTCAGGCGTAGCCAATATGCCCGTATTCGGACAGGTTTCGACAAAGATTGTTAGAGGAACAAGTGTCTCATGGAACGAACAACATATTTGTAACCCTTGAACAAATATGTGTTTCCTAAACAACCGAGCTAAGATAACAAAAATCTAGTTTTTAGTTGATGAGGCCCTTGTTTCCTCCCTATGTTGTCAATGTAGAGAGACGAGACAGCGGCTGATGGGGAAACATCTCAGAGTTTTTGAGCGTGTATACAAACATCGAAAGTTTGCTGTCAAAAAACCTAAATGATCCTTTCTGCACAAACGCTTCCACATGCACTCACAAAAATAGTCCCTGATACGAATTCAGAGTCACTCTAATTAAACCTGCCACTCATCACATGTTAGTTAAACTTGCTATCTACCGCACTTCTATACGATGTTTTAAGAGCACAAATGATCACATTATATTTCTTTAACAATAAAATACCCTTCGCCTAACGAAGCATTCTGACCAAACAAACAAGCATTGTCCTAATGGTAGTTGGGAATTCATTACTGATCGGTAGCCAGACCTCAAGGGTTCGTGGTAGATACTCCTTAGATCGCACACCAACCAACACTGACTGATCGATTTTAGCCAATGAGAAAAGGGGGTGAAACAGCTAGGGTGGGCTATATCTACCTAGAGAGAAACAGAGAGCGAAATGCCACACAGAAATCTGACATTTACTGTTCAGTACTTTGAGCAAAGTGGACCAATCTTAGTACTGACTGCAAGAGACCAAAGAAAAGTTCGTCCTCTGAAAACGAGTCTATGATTATGTGTAAGTCCTACCAACGGAAGCAATCATGGTCTTTTTCTTGGTTCGTACCAGGAGAGTTGAGGCCCCGGGTTGGACCGAGATACGTTAAATAAAAATGTGTTATAAAACGGCAATGTTAGAAGGGTATCGACGATGTATAACTGAAACACCAACTTATGAATTTACACTCTTAATAAATTAGGCAAATTAACTGCAGGACCAATTGTGGGCTGTTTACTTCCAAGTTGAACAAACCAGAAGAAGAAACGACCCAAACCATATTGGTTGATTAAAGATTGTATCATTTTATCACTTCTTATCGTCATCAATAAAGACACCAATACGTCAATGGCTAGCGTCGATGTTTAAGTATAAGCAAGCCGGAAAAAGTAGTAAACTTTAGACAGGAAAAAGAATGGGACCTAGTCGTTAAACACAATTATGTCTAAACTGAAACACTGGCACTTACTTCCATGACAATCTGAAGAGACAATGGCAACATTCACATTACTGAGCTCGATTAGCCGCTACTCCACCAAAAGTCTTCAATAATCGAATCTGTGAGTTGCGTATAACAAAACCCAGAGGATGAACCTCAATCACAGTGGCTAAACCAATGGCGAACTACTTCAGTTCTCTACGCCAGGTCATCATCTATCCACCTCGCGCTGTAAGATAATCAGCCGAAGTGTACTTGTTTGTTGCAAACACTGGTTCAGGACACTTGTGTGCAGTAGTGGCAGCGTACAGACTTTTGACCTTTTTTGGCCAATTTTTCGATGGGATATACTTCAAATCGATTAACTCTTTGTACCTGTTTCAACAGTGACCGGGCGTTCTCTGCGTTTTTCCTTCCGTACATTTTATGCATTCCCAAGCCTGTTATTTCATTAGTTGTCATTAGAGTGAATTGAATTGCTTGCTTTATTCAGGTGTGTATGATTCAGTGGTCAGTTGCGTGTCGGACCTTTGTGGGACGGTTATTGTCCTTTGTCGCTCCGGGATTTACTGGTTTTTTCATTGCGTCGCTACGCTATTGGTGTCTAGCCAGGATTTAGAACAAACTGACTTGTGCAAATTTATGCACCGGATCCTGTAATCGTCCGGCTTCAGGATCGATCTTCGTTTTGACAGCTCGCGGTCAGGAAAACCGGACGCATTGCTTATCTTTTATCTGGTAAATGACATGAGCGGCATCACTTTGGAAGAGATTTAAGTTTTCGTGAACCTCAAAGTGTAAGTTGATCAGGATATGAAAGAGTTATAACCGAACGCAAAAACTGCAGATCTATATATCTGAAACAATATACAAGCGATGTGAAGTGTGATTACAGTTTAACAAATGTTTGGGACGACATGAGCCCGTATTCCAAAATACCACCTACGAAACGAAGGCATACATTAGAGTGTACAAACGAACCCGGATCGAAAGCCAAATTCTTGACCCCCGCCGAGAAACAGGGGAACTAGCGGTGCACCGGATTCACGCACAGGGGCAATTCGTCGGGTCACGGACCAGTTCAAAGCGGCGTCCGGCTTGGTCGCGAGCAACCCGCGTACGAAGAGACAACCAATGCGAGGACCATAGAACTAGAAGCAGAACAGACAGCCGGATTTCGTAAAGAACGTGGACAGTCACGGTAAGAAAACGAAAGAACAGTGGGAATCTGACCATGCATGCGTACATATCTCGCTTTAAGCTCCATGCGTTTCCGACCGAAAATGCCGTCGATCGTCACAATGATAGACGAAGTGGAAAATAAACAGACAAGGATAAGAATATACAAAACTTGAAGACATACGTACAAATTTTTGATGAACCAGCAATGTGAATAGTTGTGAGATCGCTAGCACGACATGAAGCTCTTCCATATACTGTCATCATCATCATCACCATTGTCACTGTCATACACAGCAATAAATCGGTGATCCTCACTAATACTCAACTGTCATACAACCATAAGGAAAGATCTAGCCCTACCTAAGAAAAGAGAGGAAGAAGAGGGGGCCTATCAAATAAACAAATATTCATGTCCTCAAGATGCAAACAAACAACCGAGCTGTGAGTGAGAGTAAGACACATCAGCAAGACAGCTTCGTTAGGGCCTTCATTGCCCGCCTATTAAGTGCACAGACAACTCGGTCAAACGACGATAACGTTCACGCCATTGAATGTGATTAGCCGCTATCGCCTCTAAAATTTCCAGCCACCGACTCTGTCAGTTGCGAGGTCACTAGCCTGGGAGACGAACCCGACCTACAATGGCTAACCCCTTCATGAACGACTTCATTTCTTAACGACAGGTCATCATCTGTCCACCTCGCACCTTATGCCAGTCGGCCGTAACATCGATAAAGTGTGCTCGGTGCGACAGACGACCAGCTGGTATTTATAATACATGGTCTAGCCACCTAAGTCTGTGCAATTTTAAGGATTGAATAAAAAACTCGTTTGACAATCACTACCAAGTATCCGCTTTCTAACTTCTTCGGTACTCCCCCGTTGGTGCCAAACGATTCGAACGACTGAACGCAGATATTGGTGGTCAACTATCTGAAGACGGTTCACGTCTTTTACTAGGAACAGTCAAGTTTCGCAGTGGTAGGGTAGTACAGCCCTATATGTCGCCTTATGTACGCGACCATTAAGCCTCAAAGAGATACCTCTCTGTCTACAGAGCTGCCCCAGATTGGTAAATACCGCCCTAACCCTAGAGATACGCACCTCTGTTTCATTCCCTACATCTCCACCGCCGCCGATGCAGCTTTCCAAGTACATAAATCGGTCAGCAACCTTCCCAACCTCATTATCTAACACAGAATCCATGTAATCACGACAGTTTTGCAGAAGCACTTTGCATTTTGAGGCCGTAAAGCACATCCCGAAGTGTTTAGTCGAATGTGAAATAGCGTCTAGCACTGTCTGTGCTGCCTGGCAGTTGTCTAACAGTAACACCTTGTCATTGACATATTCAAGATCAGACAGTCTTTCATCAGGTTGGAAGTCCATACCGGCATCTCGTAACTTCCGAAGACAATCTTTCATTACTTCGTCTGACAAAATTAAACAAAAGTGATGAGAGTGGACAGCTTTGTTGTACCTCGCTCCTGGTGCTGAAACTGTCAGACAATTCGCCGTAAACCCTAACTTGAGCTGAAGTATGAGAATAAAGTATGCTCACATACTTGGTCGGTACACCTCTGCGTTTAAACGACTCTAAAAGTGTAGATCGATCCACTGAATCAAGCGCATCTTTGTCGTCGAGAAATACAGCAATTGTCTGCTCCAGAATTTGGCGTATTGTAGAAATTTGATCAATACAACCCTGCCATTGTTCAGCGAAGTATGTAAGCTGTTTTTAGTTCACTGCTTAATCATACCGTAAACATTGACGAAGGGATAGATCAGTTTATGCTGAAACAAACACTGTGTGAGCGTAAGGAATAAGCGGTCGGGCCACCATAGATTTCGACAAATACGTTTACGAAAATTCCATCTTCACTTCATTACATCTCTAAGGGTTAAATCATAGGTATTGATTGACAACTAAAAATAACACAGCTACGTCTGGATAATGAGAAGGCAATCAACTCAATTCTAATTACGGATACGGTGAATGTGCTCAGAAGACGCCACTGAACAGAATATTGCTCATACGGTTGAGGTTCGGAGGCAAAATAAGTGTCCAGAAAAAAAGTACTGTCAATATCATGAAAGAATGATTAGTGTACTCTTTGGCTGCCTCAGTGGATGAAAAATTCGTATTGTTCAACCTGCTACCTAAGGTGATTTAGTTAGCGGATTTTCTCAGCCGTAGACTCCACAGAAAAGAATCTTTCCGATCGTAACATTACGATCGTGATTCACGAGTGTGCGCACCCTATATTTCAACGTGAAGGCCAAGATTCCTATCCATGCTCAAAATGTGGTTATTTAATTTTTGTCTTGTTGCTGTACAGCGCAGTATGGCTGACGCACGACGCTGCAATTTGATAAATGGAAAAGGGAGCAGCGTGACTTAGAAGTGGAAGCAGAAGATCGATAACTAGCTCCATTGTGAAACAGTAGGTAGACACAAGTCACAAAATGAGCCCTAGTCAACCTTTTTGAATCGTCTACTGAGCGCCTAAACAGCAACCGATACATGGCGATGCCCGATGCGACCGTCGTTTGATTAGGTCGTTTAGTGTTATGTTGTAATCAAGAATTCACTGAAGCCTCAGAACTCCGCTGGCTACCTACTCACCACCTACGTGCAAACACATATTTCACTCATACTGAGTTAACATTATCAGATTGTCCAACCCGTAAAGAGAGTGGATTGGAAAAACTTATTGATATGAGGTCAACCAATGATTTGCGGGGAGCTACAGCCAACTTATGTCGGCCAATCGAGCAAACTGGCATGTCAGCACAGTGACCAATCTGGATGGCACTCTGGCGCAGCATTGGATCTAGTATAAGCACGCGTTGTTAGGTCGTTTGAGCGTGTTTCGTGTTAGAGCAAACAAGATAAGAGGAGAACAGAGCCAATTCAGAGAAAAGCTAATGTTGTGGGACAAACTGAATTTCTTCATTCTACTTATGATTGTCTGAAAAACAACCGATGGAAACCCGATAAGAATGCAATTGTTTAGTATCACAAATGCCGCCTTTTTGCTTTCATTTCAGAGAGCAGTAAATTTCCAACACTCTTTTCGTTAATAGGATTGAGTTAACTGTTTTACCATTGCCCATTTGTAACCGTGTTATTCTCACGTTCTATTCGACACTCACTATTCAGACTTTATAATTGTAATGACCTGGTGATGAACTGTTTGAGAAGGTACGTTTATCAAATTGTTTTTACTCCAACTGTCGGTTTTCAACGAGGTAGTCAGAGATACTGTCGGCACATGTGGACTGATCACTGTACTGGTTACGCGACGAGTTCACTTTACAAGGGTCGAATGGCAACCATATCTACGGTCAAAATGCCGATCAGTTAGCTTGCCGAGCCGTGGACTATGATGAACCAAGCACCCATCGTAAACCTGGCACTTTATCGACAATC